>JABXJD010000176.1:197500-362500 GCA_013375575.1 Percina caprodes | reverse complement strand
GCAGTCATTTGATGTGGAGATGACCACCCCCTGCCCTAGCATCTTGGCTGCATCTAGTGTGAGTATGGCTGAATGAGCTAAAATTTGATCTGAGAGTATTTGACTTTAACTTAATTTATCAGTTGATCATTCATAACCACACCAATGTTGTTTTTTTGCAGGATTGAGGATGAAGCCATGATGTCCTCCACTGCGATGGAGAGCGTCAAGTGCTGTCATTCAGTTCATTATTGCCAGGCATGCCGTCCAGCTGTGAGTTTTAGAGAATGGAGAATGGAAAGGAGAGTTGAATGGCCCTGGGAACTTGGTAAATAACTGCTGAGGTTGGGATTGAAGCAATTCCTGCACTAAAGTAGGGTTCAGTTCAGTGTACATAGTAAATCTAATGCTTCAGTATGTCAAACACAGTATGGTAGTGACACAGATGTATCACTACCTAGCCTACGAACGCAGTTTGGTGTAACCGCACTAGAGTTGGTTTTCCCCCTTGGTGCGGTTCGTTTGGGCAGGTGTGAATGTAGTTATCACACTCGGATGCGTACTAAAAGCGGACCAAACAAGCATACGGAGACCTTTCTTGAAGAGGTGGTTTCGTACATTTTCAAACAAACTCTGGAGCGGTTAGTTTGTGGTGAGACAGTGATCTTAAATCGCCCAAACTATGTGTACTCCCTAACTCTGAGCTAAATGTCTCCTGCAGTCAGGTCCGCTGTGCAATCTGCAATGCGGAAGAACATGCAATCTTGCAGTGTTTCTTTCACAGATACAGTATATACTGCGGTCATGCTCACCGCCACTCGCATTCCTGTGGTCAAACCAGTCGCCGCTAAAGTTGGAGACAGACACAGGCACAGCGGAGCCAAGTCTCGGTGACCAGAGCAGACGTAGTATTGTCGCTCACGAAACGCCTGAAAATGTATTTAAATGAAATGAGCTGTCAAACCAGCTGGAGATGGAAGGAATATGCTCTAGTCTAGACCAAAACAAAGGACCTTCTTCCTGATGTGTCTTGCTCCTATCCAAGACACATCTGACCAATTAGGGGATGGAACGTTCTTGTTGGTTTGTACTGATGCATTTTGGTACGCTTGGAAACTATAGGTTTGAAAACGCCCTCATAGAACCATCCTGCAGTGTCTTGTCATAAGTGCTGTTTGGTTAGAATATGCAAAACTGTGCCAATTTAGCTATCTATGTAAACTGGTAAGTTGGCCTGTTGACCAGCCTGTATCATAAATTCCATGTCCATATATCAAGAATTTGGCTAATTCTCAGTCGAATAATTTACGGTATTTGACTCCATTTACAGATCTTTGTCTAACCGATTTGGCTTGTCGCATTTTTAGAGGGGTATTATGTACATTTTGATACATTCTCCCATTACCGTTTGCTATAACTAATCTACAATTTTCCTCTACTGTCGCTATCCCTGCAAGTAGCATTCCCGAAATTCCAAGCTTGGGAATTGCATAACAATAATCACCTCTTCCAGGGTTTGGTTTGTTTGTCATCAAGATTACGGAAAAACTACTGGTCTGATTTTCATGAATCTTGGTGGAAGGGTGTAGCATGGGCCAATGGGGGAAGCCATTACATTTGGGAGTGGATCCGAATAAAATTATTTTTCACTATTTTTTCTTCAAGATTGTGAGATAGGGCATGGCCTTGGTGGAGATATGTGCTCTCTGACTGCCCTTCTGGTTATAAATGCGATTAGGACTCAGATCTCTCAAAAATAACTACTATGATCCTTACCAGTCAGAGCCTTTTGTTTTGATCATTACCCCGCTAGCCCAAGCCGTTCTTGGCAGGACAGCATGAGCGGTCTGTATTCTTGAGTTCTTTTGATACCATAAACCTGGGTTTTCAGTTCTCACTCAGCACCTTTTCTTGAAGAAAACCATCTGTGCAAAGGAGCAAATGGCCAAGAAGGAAAGAGTCTCATTGCAGCAGAGGTTAGGCCATGGCCCGATGTTTTGCATAGTTCAAGGCCAAGAAGTCTGGTTATGGACTTCCAGTAAGTGAGGAATGGTAATGTATGTGTAAAAGACAGAGGAGTGATGGGACTTTAATTTCCCTGAATCCCTTAACAGTGATGATAAGACCAGAAGGATAACGGATGACATTTATTTTTTTACTTTTTCAAAGCCTTAATGAGGCTTACATAAGGTGATGGAGCTTAATATTACCAAAAACACAGAAACCGGCCACTGTTCTAGCTATAGGAAGATGTAATAAATATTTTTCATACCAGGTTTCTTTCTGTTGCCAGCTGCTGTCATAGAGTAGTGGTTCAGTATAACCTGTAGCTTTTACATGTCAAGGGTCTCATTCCAAAACACTGTATTTACTTCGGTAAGGTTTTGCTATATTAAATTAATCAGAGACATAATTGACTCTGTCCAAGAAATTAATTGAATTGACTGTTCCTAGTCAAGTAAGGTTGGGTATATAGTAATGATTTTTAAAAAATTGTATATATAAATTATACAGATTTGGTATGCACAAGTAGGAAAGAGCTGGATATATTCAACTCTCCCTAGGCAATTAATAAGATCTGTGCTCTCAACTCTGATCTAAATGTCTCTTGTAGTCAGTTGCGCTGTGCAATCTGTGATGTGGAAGAACATGCAAACTGTAGCATCTTGCAGTGTTTCTTTCACAGATAGAAACACTAAGTCTGCTCTGGTCACCGAGAAAGTTGGAGACAGACACAGCAGAGCCAAGTATCGGTGACCAGAGCAGACATAATATCGTCGTTCACAAAATGTCTGAAAATGTATTTAAATGAATTGAGCTGGTTTGACTATGGAGATGGAAGAAATATAATCTAGTCTAGTCCAAAACACAGGGCCTTTCTCCCTGTATTAACTTTCTTGCTCCCACCCAAAACACACCTGACCAATAAGCGGACTGAACGTTCTACTACTCACTCCTCAGCCTCCTGGCAAACCTGGGAAAACGTTTCAAGTCAAGTGTGAGATGAGAGAGTTGATTCTCCACAGGAAATCAGGCATCTCCACACAGCCCCATCAATGGGAAAAATAACTGGGAATGTTAATGGACGAAATGTGCTGTGCTGTCGCATGACACAGGCTCAATTGCAACTTTATGGTTTGCATGTTGATGTAGTGCACCGCCCAGATATGCAAGAGAAAATTTGTGAGGTAAATAAATCAAGGTAGGGGTTTGTTGTTTTACAGTAGCAGGAGGCATACTGTATGTACTGCACATTCAAATATGCCAAAAAGTACTGTGGAAATCTCTTCTACCGGTGCCCCTAAACATGTTCATACTGTTGTAATTGAAAACGGTGGATAGAAACAGAAGGCACTTTAGGCCCCGCCCAAACGGAGGGGAAAACAACTCTCCGTTCTCCATTGACTTGTATTGCGTGAAGGTGCCTCATCATCTATTCAACAGAAAACTGCAGAAAAACTGCTGTGTGATGATATGCCCTACCAACAACGTAAAGTGTACGTTTTTATAAGCTGTCAAATTGAAAAACTCAGCTTTTATGAAGACCAAAGTGGATACAGACGTGTGGAATCAGCAGGAAGAAGGGAAGACTGTGGGAATGTGGGATCCTGACAGGTTTTATCTTAGCATTAGCTAAGTTTTTTTTTTTTGACTTCTAAACCTAACTATCAGTCACACAACATGTGGTTTGTACATAATAAGCCTTTAAATCAGGCAATTTTCAATTAAAATCCCTCCGATTCAAAAACAATAAAAAGTTTATATAGAACATTTGAGTCAATGTTAAATCAGCTGAGAGGCCGATGTTTCCCAGCATGCTCTGGGTCGGCTTGGGTCTTTCAGTTGGTGAAAAGCAACCACACCGCCTACGTCTCAAACCTGCGGCCGCCTTGATCTCGTGAGATTATCGTTGCCCAGGTGTGCATGACGTCAGAGCAAGTTGGGATCAAGTTGGACACAAATCTAACCAGCATGCAACGGGCGGCGATCGCCAGTGATCGATTCTGTGCAGACCTGGCTTATCTCGAACGAGCCTATTCTGTTTAAGCTCTTGGCCCGCCTTCCTGAAAAGCCCAGTCCGCTCTAATCAGTCAACTGGCCCACTCTGTTTTGATTGGTCAACCAAATTCAAACAAGCCTCTGGGCAGGCTGTGCTTGGCACTCCTAATTAATGACATCAGTAAGTGTGGAATTTCAAACATGAATGTGTATCAGGTATTCTTAGGCAGTTGGGAAAAGTGCTTTTTGTGGGTGTTTTTTGTACTTTATACATCTATTACATACACAAAAAAAACTAGTTAACACACGAAAAGAGGAAAAATCTAAAGCACAATATGGGCTCTGTAAATCTCATGTTTTTAGCATGTCTTTAACTTTGTTAGCGTTTCAGACATTAGTTGGATATTGTGTGATTGATTGGTTGCCCTCTGGTGGGCGTGGCTTTCAGCGCTGTCTCTACAGAGCTAAGCTTCTGGTCTGCATCCAGCTGACATGGATGAAGAAAAAGTGTTTTTTGTGCAATGCAAAAGCCATTGTAAATGATGGATTTTACAGTGCAGGAGTAGAGTTACATCCTATGTTAAAGTCCCTTATAAATGTGCAAGTGCATTGTGAAGGCAATAATCTTTTTGTCAGTCTGGCTGCAAGAGCATCCACCACATGAACGCATGCGGTCAGAACAACTCTCACACGTAATGTAAAGCCTACCCCTCTGCTCTCTCTCTCTCTCTCTCTCTCTCTCTCTCTCTCTCTCTCTCTCTCTCTCTCTCTCTCTCTCTCTCTCTCTCTCTCTCTCTCTCCACCCAGCTACCCTCTTTTTCCAGGATAAACAGACTGGGCTCGGACCCTCCACCTCGCTGCAGCAGTTAACATCAGCCTCCGTGAAACACAGCGAGACCGCATCAGCCCCAGGCAAGTTTTACAAGCCCTTCGCTCTCTGTCCTGCCCTCCATTAGCCCGCCTCTTTCCCCCCAAAGGCCCCGTTCCCCATCCCAGACCACTCCCCTAGGCCCCATTAGCACTCTCAGGTTGAGGTTTTACTTTAAGAAAATGTTCTTTTTAATGCACAGCTGCTTCAGAGACAGAAATCTTTTCAGTAGGCTGAAGCTAAATATCAGCATTAATTTTAAGTTAGCACTGTGGCCTCACAGCAAGAAGGTTCTGGGTTTGAATCCAGACAGTTCCGTGCCTTTCTGTGTGGAGTTTGTTTGTTCTCACCATGTTTGCGTGGGTTTCAGATCAGATCAGATCTGGAGTTAGTCCCCGGGCGCTGTAAATGGCTGCCCACTGCTCCCTTGAGAGATGGGTTAAATGCAGAGAATGTATTTCACTACATGTATGTATGTATACGTGACAATAAAGTACCTTTACCGAAGTAGGAACAGGGAGGGTCAAGTTGTGACAAAATCATAAATCTGAGGTGTTGTTCTCTGATTAATGTCCGCTCAAATATTCAAGCTGTAATTGCTGTTGGGTGTATGCTTTCTTCTTCCTACCCTGGTCAAACAGTATCACAAAGTTGACCAGAATGCAATGCTGCTTAACAACACTGTAGCAGGAGTATAAATGTTCAGAAAAACTCAGTTACTTTCTCTTCTGATTTTGGATTCAAATTTATATAATTTCATAAGTCCATGTTAAGATGGTATGAAGTACAAACAATATACCGTAGAATAATGACAAAATAATGGCAATAAACAAAGATAATTAATTACTCAAGAAGGTACCTTATTTATGCCCCCTTTGTTTGATCTGAATGTAACAATAAAATGATAGCTGCAATAATCAAAATGTGGCCAAGCCTAATTAAAGCTATAAGTTTTGAATTGCACCTTTAATTTCCATACCATACCAGTGGTGTTTCCATACTGGACAAGATGGCGGCAATATTATTCAATATGCAGTCATAAATAAAATGCAGGTTAACACTGAATGAGTATTCTTGTGTTTATTGTTATATGTGTACCATCTTTTTTGGAACCAAACCTATGGAGGGTTGGTGGTATGTAACCCTTATGCTTAAAATATTTGGAACCCTAATTTGGCCGGTGGCCCCAGCCTGGTCCCTTTATTTAAAATTGGAACCGCCACTGTTCACCAACTGAGCCTCAACCAATCCAAGAAGATCGTCTCTGCCCTCAGAGCAGCTCTGCTGGTGTTTGCAACAAACTGTAAAAACCCAGTGTGCGTCCCGCTTCCTCTTAAAGCGGACAGACATTCACATTCCTGGCGATCATCTGCAGTAAGTGTGTAATAGGGACCTAGAACAAGGGTCCAATAATTTCAGTAGAATGTGGAAATGTAATACAGAGGATGTGTTTCAAATATATATATATATATATATATATATATATATATATAGTGACGCCAGTGTCAAGCGTGCAAACGCAAATTAAAGGTGAGACTCAGAAAACTCAGTTTGCGGAATAATGTACTGTGACCGCTCCACAGGGTTTTTTATTTAACGTCTCTTCTTCTCCCTCAACCCTTCTCTTCCTCCTCATCTATCTCTCCCTCCCTCCCATCCTTCCCTTAATGTATCCCTTCAGACGAGCCGGCCACAGCAGAGCCATAAACCTCAGCTCTGGATCTGTCCATCACATCTCATAAAAGTCTTATTCATCCCAGTAAAACCTCGAGCTCCTTTCCCTGGGAATGTTTTTTTGGGTGGCAAGGATCCCTGTAAATAATTTGTTACCATGTATTTTACAAATCATCTTCCCGTCCATCTTGTTTCAATCACCGCTTGGAGCGGATGATTTGATCCACAGTGTGCGCAGATTGTTACAAGGTGGACTGGCGCTTGAATCAAGGATGGATGCACGCATGTAAGCATGGAAGAAGACTGTGTGTGCATAATGCATGCTGACCCATAGGTCAAATTGTCTCCACCTGTTATTTTGTCTCCTGTTGCTTTTCCTTTTGGGCAACTTTTAAGCCACAAAGAATCTTTTTAGCATGTTGTGAATCATATGGTCCTATTTAAAAAGGACCGTGGAAGTGAGTCTGGACGAAAAGAGTATGAAATGTGCCGTATAAAAACCTGCTGAAAGATCAGTGAAGCTGCGTGTCCGTCATGTATGTTATCTGAAATATGGATCTATCTGCAGAGTCACTTAGAGGACACAGTGAACAACCACATGCCACGAGGTGATGAAGTGAAAGTTGCTGGTTTGAATCCCAGACTCATCTGAAAAATCCAAAGAAGGAAATGCGGTTCAGAGTGCCTATGAACAACACCAGAAATGACCTTTACATAATAATTGTTTTTGCCAAAAAAGAAATGCCAAGAACTGTAATTACTGCGTGGATTATGTTCTGTGTTGTTTTCTTTCTTGGCAGCAGTGGAGCAGTGGATGCTGGGCATGTAATAGTGCAGGACTTTGGGACCGTGTGGTTGGGTTTAGGCAAAGATGGCACTTTGGCTAAGGTTAAGTTAGAGATACTTTTTAGTTATAGCTGCTATAATATATATTTGATTGTGACTGTCCAATGTTTCAAATGACAAAAGGATGTTAGCTGGAAGTGAATGTAGCCCCGGTGTGTTTCATGTGGAGTGACTGCGCTGGACTTTGATACAGTAACTTAAGAAGAAATGTGGCCTTTTGTGCTCTGATGAATTTGGTATGCAGTAAACACACCAGTCATAATTTTGTTTTTATAAAAATTCAACTCGGGGCAATTTTGGAATCAAGAAATAGTGGGAGTAACAAGTGAACTAGCTTTAATAGTGAGTTTTCTTTAAGTGCTGTGTAGTGGATATAGACTTTAAAGCAATAAGAAACTTTACAGTGTTACATTTGAGGATGGAATGTGGATTCCACATTTTGTACCAGATCTGATTGTAGTGATGAACCTACAAAAAAGAAGCACCTGAATCTGCAGCTCCCATCCACTTTATTGAGATTGATAGTGAATTTCAGCTCATTGTTTAGCTGTCTGGTTGCAACTTTGCTGTTTTGGTTCACTCTCCTACTGCCGTTTTTGGCTGCAGCAGGCGGCTGTTTTCAGAGAAAAGGCTATAAAAACCCACTGTACACTACCTGCTCAGCACTAAACCGCAGACAGACACAGTTAGCGACTAGCTGGTGAACATAATGGCTCATTTGGCAACTAAAGGCCCAGATATTTCCATCAGTAGGTAGCAACCAAAAACAAATATACAAGAAGAGTGAATATATTGTGCTTACAAGAACTCACAGCTCAACTGTTCCTGGTTTACACTGCTGCTCATGTGTAAATAAGGACCTGTTTGTTCACCATTTCAACTTTAAAAGGTGATGGATGAAATGTCAGTGTTGTGTTCCCAGCTCGTTTCCGTTGCCCCTAAGTGGCCGAATATAATTAATTAAAGGGGGCGTGTAAAGACTTTTGTTTTTTGTAGGCTGCCTAAATCAGAAAACATGGGCTTCAACAAGCCATTCAGATTTAGCTTCCCCAGCTACGTCACAGGCGCTAAAACGGAGCGTTTTCAGGCAGCGAAACCAAATTATAAAATCAGGAATCATGTTACATTCTCAGATACTTTCATTACCTTTTCCTCATTATGTCGACAAAGACCATCTTAATTGGTTGCCATTAAATGGCATAATTTCTATCAACCGTATTTGCTGCTTTGACTTGTGTTTTCAGTGACGTTTAATGCCACTGGACGTTGTCACCTTTTAGTTGTTGTACACATGGGTTGCTTTGACTGCTTTGAGTGAAATATGTTAAGAGAAATCATTGCAACTCTATAATGCTTCAAAATATTTTCAGACGACTGGAATGCAGCTCGTAGTATACAGGAATGCCAATACGTTGGCAATGGAGATTCAGTCATTGATGTTGCATGATAGTGTGAGTCCCAGCTGATCCTGCCTCAGTTATACTATGCTGTTGCTGTGCATTGAGGCAATTATTTAAATTTGATTAACTGCTTTTTCTTCATTTTCTTTTCCGCTTTTACTTTTTGTTAGTTGGTATGCCAATGATCACGTCATCCAAATGCATCCTGTGATCTAAAATTTAAAATGTCTTATTGGAGTATGTGCAACACCAGAAGATGGCAGTGCAGAGCTTCCGTTGGTGTCAATATTCCATTTACAGCTTCATGTCTGTATCAGAGCTTCTCAGCCGAGGACTTAGCCTCTACATTACATCTGTGTAGGAGAAGGGAATCTTGTTGCCTGCTCGGTAACATTCTTCAATTCATTGTCTGTCCATTAAGTTGGGCACACTTTCTGCATCTTATTATGTGTGTGTGTGTGTGTGTTTGTGTGTGTGTGTGTGTGTGTTTGCCGATCATTAAAGATGAATCAGTCTAGTTCTGTCTGTGTTTGCTCGGCTATTACCGGAGCAGACAGACCATCAGATTGCTAAAAATGTACACCCTACTAGTGTGTGTGTTCCTTTTCCCTCTGCATGTGGATGTATAGATGTGTGCTGTAATTGCATATGTGCGCCATTATTAGGACCCTGTTTGCTGTTGTAATTGTGTATGCACAGACAGAACCCGGAGTGGAATCTGGTTCACTGACTAGGGCCAGAACAACATCACTTCGCCGGGAAATACACATATTGGGAAAGAACGCTGCCAAATAAAGATATACAAAATTAAAAGTGATTATATGCAACACATTTTAATGAACTACTTTGTATGATATGCTATAAAATTAGGCAACCGCTGACCGGTTGTTTCAGCGGCCGACGCCGAGTGTCACACAAAATGACTAGTTAAAATCCGAAAAAGATCAAGGTTTGGATTAAAAACACTCCCTGGACACCAAACTCCGCTCCCTGGGTTAAAGGCCCTGTGTTTTTTGACACCAACCTCCTCTCTATGCGGTCCAGAGCGCTCTTATACAGCAGCAGTCAATTGGGCGCAAGCAGCGAAAAATATGTGGAATACTTATGAATTACAGAGCTTTTCGTAGCTACATGTACAAATGGTTCATGAAAACTGGAATCCAACCCTGTCAAGAACCCATATCATCACTTTTGTTGATTCCAGGGTATTATTATTAATATTGTTATTACATTACTATAAAAGTATTATTATTATTATTATTATTTATTTTACTTTTAGTCTTAGCCTGCTGTAGTTTGACAATCAGCTGATAAAGATTTACTATAAATCATACCTGCCGCCTCATGTTTGCCACCTGCACTTCATTTAAACAGTTCACCACACCGTAGCATGCATGTAACATCTGGCACATCGGCACGGCCAACTGGAGAGCAGGCTGTGGTTCTACGGCTCCACCCGCGGAGGTTTAGCTCAGCCGATGTGATTATCTGTGAAGCAACTAAGCTTTAAATTCATCCAATATCAACACCAATAATGTCTAGAGTAATGACAGATTGGTGAGAGCAACTCAGAGTCTGTCACCTTTACACTCAATTCTGCTTCCTGCAGGGGAGTGCAGCACCCTTCCAAGCACCCGGCACTGAAGAGCAGCAGTGTGTGGTTGTGAGTTGCTGCCTCTCTGTTCTCTGAGTCTTACAAAATTCTAGGAAAAAAGTTATATTGCCATGACAGCCTCTGTTGTGTAAAGGTGGATGTGTGTGTGTGTGTGTGTGTGTGTGTGTGTGAGACTACGTGAACAGGTGTATAGTACAATGTGTGTGTGTGTGTGTGTGTTTCCCTGCCAAAGACAAATGCCCCAGGACACACAGCTGAGTCGGCTGACGGGGGTTTACGTTTCACTGCAGAAAATGTGTCATCTTTTCTCACTGTGATGGATATTATATTCATGCCTCCTCCAGGTGCCCAGGGTGTGTGTGTGTGTGTGTGTGTTTCCTGACTTTGTGTACCCTCGCCATACTTTCATTAATCACAACCCTCAGACATTCTTTTTCTTGACAGAGAGACAGATGATCTTTGTTTCCACAAAGACATTTCTTTGATTTCCGCCAGCGTTTTTTTTCATCTCCCAAACCGCTAAATGGGATACAAAACATGATCTCTTTTGACTGCCATTCAAAAGCTCTATTGGTGCTCCGGTCGGAAGGCTAGCCTGTATTGTCTTTAGATATGGGCTAGATCGTATGGACCGTGCATGTGGTTTTCCTGGCTTGGTTAAAAAAAAGTGCAGGAGGGAGAGGAAGAGAAATGTTGAATAGACATTACCGGGGCCATTTATTTTACATTGCTGAAGGATATCAGTGTCAAGGCGGGATACAGCCCATTTACTGAACCTCTGCTTTTCTAACTTATTTTGCAATGCATACAGATTTTTGGTTTTGCACTCATTTTTCATTATTTTGAAACCTAAACTTTACAGACCCTGGATTATATTGCCGTCCTGGCTGAAGAAATATGCAATAAAAAAAAGAAAAGAAATTAAAAGTATGAATGAAAAAACATGTGGCCCAAACTTCTGAATATGTGATTAAATAGGTTTATGAATTGTTTATAATGGCTTAGTCTTTGGTCAACTTGCCTAGTATGATAAGCATGATGATCCCCTGTCAACATATTTTGTCTTTTTTAGCCATGCTAGCAGCATGACTCTTGGGATAGCATCATCAGTAATTCCTTTAGAGCTCAAAGTCATATATAGCCCCATGGCTATTGGATGGATTACCATGAAATTTAGTACAGACATTTATGCCCCCCAACAGTATTTCCCATAGCACCACCATCAAGTAAAAATTCATACCATACTTGGGTTTATGACCAAATACCTGCAAAACTGATGACATTTTCATCTGCCTCATTTGTAGCTACTTTGTCTTTAGTGCTGATTAGCAAATGTTAGCATGCTAACACCCTTACCTAAGTTGGTGACCATGATAAACATTAAAAAAACACGCACATCTTGTGCGGGTTCTATGTCCAAAAATTGGGGAGCGTGCCTATGTTCCCACAGCCCTATGTTCCCACATAGTATTTCTCCATAAGCATTTCTGTGACTACAGAGAGTGGGTTCCTCCACAACAGTGAATGAAAGAACGTAAGCATGCAAGGCCGTAGTCTCCTATTCAGTGAAGGGACAAAGCCAAATTGAGGAAACTCCAGTTCGATTATGTGAATAGCCCGCCGTCTTTCTATCTCACAAAGTAAAAAAAAAAAAGAATGGAAGCACGGTTACCGGGGGGAACAAAAGTAAAGCATGTTGAGTCTTGATGTGATGCGTTCAGAGGGTAAAATCACAGTCTATGCTTTATATGCCAGGACTGCTGTGTCAAGTATAAAACCAGCTTTAGTCTTACTGTCCAGTCATCAGGAAAAAACTCTCCAATGGACTATTTCATCTCTATAGCATAGTGGCCAATAACCACTTGGTAATAACTTGATAACATTTACAGGCATGTTTTAAAAAGAACAATCAGACTTTTTTGGATCCTTGATGTGCCAAAATCCATAAAGTGAGTAAAGATTAAAATAAAGAGCTTCTGTGTCTTCCTGTGGGCATGCAGTGACTGGCAGGAAGCGGAGCTAAACGTCATGCAGCACTGATATGAAAACACAACGCAGCAGAGTGAAGTGAGGATACACAGACTCTCTTTATGGTTATTGTGATGGATTATGGCTCTCTTAAGATACTTTTCACGATGGACAAGACTGAATGGCACCTAACTGCAGTTTTCTAAAGGAGGAAAACAAACTCATATCCAACTATGCGTGCTGTTAGTACGCATAAATGTGTTATTCTTCCTGTTCAAAGAGCTACACGGGTACACCGACAAACACAGCGCATTTCAAGTGTTTTGGCGTGTGTCTTCCTTTCACTATTGTTGTGTATCTGGCTAAACTCCTGTGGTTTTTGATTCATGCGTTTTGTGGCTTGGAGCGAACTCAACCTTTGGCCATGGGTTTGGACACATCTAATAATCACACAAACACACATAAATATGCACATACCCCCACACACATACAGAAAATACACAATCAGAGGTCCAGTGGGATGTGAGAAACAGCATTCCTGTAAAGGGTTTGAACTTATCAACTGGGGAAACAAATTTCAAATGGCCGGTTATTTATTTCCCCCGCTTCAGAGACAGAGTGGTGGTTAGAGAGCAGACTGGGCAAGCTTCCCAGATGAGAACTGACCCGGAGCATTTTCAACGAAGATGTTGTAGTAGAAGATATTTCTTGGCCAGAATCGGGTCTTATCAGATCCATAAACTGCACAGTTCATGGTTTGGATGACACAGAACAACCTCAGTGGACCAAGCCAAGCATTATCCACATCCATTCCTGGGTTGGTGTTTCTAATTTTTGTATCTAATCATGCAAAATACTGTTCATGTGTTCTGTGTGGAACTGATTTAAGTGCATATTTCCTGGCTGCAATAGTGGTAGCTGTTGTTGAAATGCTAGTTTGACTTGTAGTATATTTGTTTTTACAGGCTGTCATCACTAGCCTGTCTCAAATCAAACTTATCAATAATCAATTTTACAAAATGCATCTATATTGTTAAAAAAAAAAAAAAAAAAAAAAGCATGGAAGACATGACAAGCCTTCCTAATCTACAAAGGCCAGCCCGGGCTACCTGGCACCACCACCAGTTTTAGATCCTTTAATGTGCTTAAGGAAAAACTGCCGTACAAACCGTCATACATTTATTTATTCTACATTTTTTGCATAAGCGCTGGAACAAGAAATACATTTTTGTAGAAATCTCTCTGCCAAAAGCCCTGCACTTATGTAGTAATTGCAGTGGGCGAGTATGATTTTAATCCAGTGCAAATCTGTTTCATGTATTATTTGTAAGTAAAAGATTTGAGCGCAAATGGCCTTTAACATTTTGTTAAAGTCCCTTGTTAAAAGTAATCTGCACAAATCCAAAAACATTATTTCCTTCTCCGTTCTCTTCAAGAAAGAGTTTCTATTTCTCCTGATGTCTTAAAAACTACAAACAGAGACAGGTTTAGAATGCATTTTTGTACAGACATACACACATAAGTAAACTCTAAGTAAGAACTTTAAACTTTAAATGCATAAACTTCTCCAATGTTACAAGAAATCCAGTCTGGGCTGTGTTGAGTGCAAAATCATGTCTTTGACTGTATTTGTTTTGTACATGTTTATGGCTTCCATCCACCCATTGTGGAAAAGAATTTCCTCTTGAAGGACTATCTATCTTTCTATCTGTCTAAATAGATAAATACAAATGTGGGGCTTGAGTGATTTCTTTCATTGTAATTATCTTATGCCAAACGATGGGGGAAATAAAAGCTCTAGCAGTGACATAATGCAATCTAAAGACAAGGTATTCACACCTATGTTGTTTAGTGTGGCTCAGGTTACATTATTAGTACCTGTAGGTAGATTTGTTTTGCAGCAGGTATATGACATCCATTTTAACACCCAACTATGAAAACATACTAAAAACTGATACAAGAACTTTAAATCTGATATTCAAGGTTTCACCAATCAAGACACGAGAGAGAGAGAGAAAACGTGAAAAAAACAGAATACAATGATTTGCAAATCCTTTCCAACCTATATTCAATTCAATTCACTACAAAGACAAGATATTTAATGTTCAACCTGATCATCTTTATTGTATTTTTTTTGCAAGTACTCACTCGTTTTAAATTTGATGCCTGCAACACATTCCAAAAAAGCTGGGACAGGGACATGATTATCAACTATCAGCAACTTCATTGGAATTGGGGTTTGTATATATATTACAATAATATGATTCAGTTGTTTGGTCTGGCCTTGGTAAGGACTTGGTCTCAACACACTCTGGTCTTGGTAAGGACTTGGTCTCAGTTTAGGTGGTCTTGACTACAACACTGGTAGCAGTAGCAGCTAGTCAGAGAATTGCAAAGCAATCTTTCTCTCACAATAATAACTGCGGTCAAACTGGCTTTCCCTCGCTTCGCCATTGTCAAACCAGCCGCCGCTGAAATGGGAGCCAGACACAAGCAGGGTAGAGCAAAGTCTGGGCGAGCAGAGCAGATGCAACATCACTTGCGAAGCCATATCTGGAAAATGATTGAAATGAAATGAGCTGGTTTGACCGTGGACGTGCAAGAGACAGCTAGCTTGGAAAAACTCTAAAGTTATTCATGCATACCTTCTCTTTATTAATACCATTCTTGTGAATTGAAGACAGAAGTGACAAAAGCAGGATAGATACAAGGCAGACAATGGTTGCTACTGTGTGTTGAACCGTATGTTTATGGGTTGTTTGTATTTTCAGACCAGGTCCATTAACTGGCCCCTTACAGAGAAACTCAGCAGGGTTCAGATGTGTTTTGTCTTGCTGTTGATTCAAGCTGTGTTACTCAGAGGCGCCACGATCATCATGGGTGGCCATGTTGGGCCCTTGGCACAGCACGCATGAATGCTAACTTACCCTATAGTATATAGTAAACAAATAAAAGATGTGTATGTGTAAAAGAAGTGTATGCACTTATAATCACTTTCTTTACAAACCACTGTTACTCTGCAGGAACAAACTTCTCAAACATTTATATTGTATTCAGAAAAGCACAAAAACAAGAGAAAAATGTGCTTTTGCTTATTACATGTTTATATAACCTAAGCACAAATTCAAAGGGACATACATACTCACTCATGCACACACACACACACACACACACACACACACACACACACACACACACACACACACACATACACACCTCCTGCTGGGCCGTAAAAACAAACTGTTGAAAATATGGCATTTGTCTTCTGATTAAACACTCACATTCCAGCAAACTGTGTTTGGCCTGCCAGGCAACAGCCGTCATATTGACAGTCGGACGTGTCGTTTGTCCGGGTGATCTCTCATGAAGGGAAGCTTTATGGTACAGCCAGCTCCATATAATCAGCTTTAAATGGCCCAAGTGCTAACGAGAACGACGGCACCCTCCCTCCCTTCATACCAGCCAGCTGGGCCCCAGGAGTCAGGAAAGACGGAGACAACAGCTACAGAGGCCGTGAAGAAATGAGGAATGAAAGTGGGTTCAAGGATCCCCAAAAGTCTAATTTATTGACATATAATTGCAACACAGTTTAAGTTAGATCCACAACCATCCGTCTGCAAATTGTTTCACTGGAATGATGCTGGCCTCTTGTATGTTAATTTGCCAAAGCTATGCATATGGGATAGTAAAATTAGCAGCCAAAATATATGAGGTTAAAAGCTATACAAAATACAAAAAAATACAAAATCAACCATCCGAAATTATAGGCTGACAGCGATGGGTCATGTATTTCAGGAAGTGTTTAAACTGCTGTAATAAATCTCTTCCCCTATTTTCATTTCAAGTACAATTAAGAACAAAGAATGTATGACCCAAAGGATTTTTGGGGATGAATGAATTACCTGATTATAGTCTACAGACCCTTTGCGTGTGACGTCACATTTTACTCACGCTAATTATGAACACCATGACGGACGGCAGAAGAGCTGTGCTGTAGATGGACGGCAAGCCAAACGCGTACGTGTTTGTTCGTGTTCATGGTCTCACGTACACAAAGTATCCTCACCCGCTAGCTGCAGTGCTAACATGTCAACCCACATCACTATCATCGGTTATTCACTGACCTAGCTAGCTACATATACCAAAAAGAAAGTCGTTCCCTTGATCATTTAACTTAACCTTCCTTTTGTCCTCGGGTCAAACTGACCCGTTTTTACAAAAACTTTCTATATCGGAACTATAACAAAAGAATGTTGAAAAAGTGACAAATGCAGTGAAAAAAAAATCAACAAAAACATTTTTTTTAATGCTGAAAAAAGTGACCAAAAAAAAACAACATCTAAAACATTGGAAAAAGTGAAAACATAATTTAAAAAACGTCAAAAACGTGACAAAAGAAATTTGAAAATGAAATTGACTAAAATGTCAGTGTTGAAAAAGAATAACAAAATGTTGAAATTTCAACCCAGAACAACACAAAGTTGCAGGTCGACGGGAAGACAACACGAGGGTTAACATACATACAAAAACATTGGTTAAATTAAAGATGACATGGCACGGAAACTAGCTTCAAAAAAGGTAAAAAAAAACTAGTTAAATGGCAGTCTGCGGCGCTCCTACACCGGCTAGCCGACCAGCTAGCTGCAGCTAGCTTTGGACTGCTCGCTAGCTGCTGCGCATTGCGTCGAAATATCCACCGGTCAAATCTTAATAAGATAAGAAGATGGCTAGATGTTACAATTATGTGTGGTTACTACTGATCATGTAGCTACACTCCGTGATTTACTGCATGGATTAACGTGTGATAGATAAGTAATGACTTCCCAGAGCCGGGATGCGTCCAGGCATCCATTACAAAGTGGCATTGGCACACCCAGTGTAACAACGGTACGTGGGTAGCCATGGTGGGATGACCTTGTCCTTTAAAAACATAGGCTACGTGTTACATAAATCTTTACTTAAGTAAAATATATATGTTAATACAAATTAAACCCTACATTGATGGCTTATCTTTGCCATTATGAGGTACCTCCCCCCACCGTTAGCGTAGCATTGTGTACCCGTAACCCAGCCAGCTACAAAGAACTGGTACACTGCAAATTATTTGGTTCTTACCAAGATAAAAAAAATAACTTAGATCTAGAAGTGTTAAATAATTTATCTTGTTTTAAGAGTGAATTTCTTATTTTTGTTGTTCAACTATACACCATAATCTTAAATCAAGCACGCTTGTCAAGTGAAATTATCTTGCTGCATGGACAGATAATTTCACCTGTTTTGAGTACCTCTTCCCTCAGATTTAGTGTTTTTGCAGTGTAAGCATCCAAACTTTTAAAAGCTCTGAGATCAGCACCAGGGTATGGGAATACCCCGTTTACCACACAGTGGTACAGATCATGTGGACTGAAGTCAGGCAGACTGAAAACGGAGGAAGGAAGTTAAGGGCCGGCATCCAATCCTGCTTTCTCCATCTTCTCCAAATACCGCTCTTTGCGAGCCCCTACCAGATGCCCTATCGCAACCGATAACAGCACAACAACTTGTTGTTCAATTGAAGAAGCCATAAAGAAGAAGCTAGTATTATTATTATTACAATTTATTTAGTGTTATTTATTTTACACTGACTGAAACTAATGAAACTTTCCGCTCGTCTACTACACTGTTTACACTGTTTTGGTGCCGGTGATTCTGCAATCCGTCACGTGGTCGTTGTCATAGGGTGTATATCCCTCATTATCAATTCTACACTCTGATGGATTTCTGAGGACTATGGTTACCTGCTCCTCAGGTCTCTGCAGGGTAAATCCAGACAGCTGGCCAGACTATCTGTCCAATCTGAGTTTTCTGTTGCACGACTAAAACAACTTTTGAACATACACATGTTCCACCAAAACAAGTTCCTTCCTGAGGTTATTTTGCACTGTTTTTGCGTCCGGGGCTTAGCGCCGCCCAAGACGATTGTGATTGGTTTAGAGAAATCGCAATAAACCAGAGCACTTTTTATTTTCATCCCGTAATGCTGTGTGGACTAGCTAGACCCTCCTACGCAGCGTTGTGGAGGAAGGTCCGTCAATGTGAGACTAACCTGATTATGATTGAATCTTAAGAAACTAAACTATACTTTCTGAAAAAGTAATCACATTACTGTAACACCACTTAATAAGTTTCTGCGCAACACTATAATAGAGTGCAGAATGAGTTACTGGAAGCCAATAAAATGAGTATGACTCATCTTCAAAGAGCTATGAAGAATGAAGAGAAAAGTCATTTGAGATCTGACCAGAGATTACAATAATATTAAATGTGATGTATTCCTGTAATCCTACATGTGTTCAGTAATATGGTGTTGTAAAATATTGTATCATGTTTTATTGTCTCCTTAATCTCTAATTCATCTTTGTCTGTTTGGCACAAGAAGAGTCATAAGAAACCAATAACTGCACATACAGTCCCGGATGTCCTATTCTCTCGCTGTCAGGCAGCAGCCTCTATCTCCATATTTTGTCAATTACATTTTTTTTCATCCATCAATGCTGGTCACCCTTTATGACTGTCTGTGGGTTTTACAAATATTTGAACAGTGACAAGGCCATTTTGTCTGACTTCGCCTGAAGTTTTATTTCCTGAAAAACAGCCTTATGCTAAAAAACACAAACCCCCATGATGACCAAACAAAAACAGGACTTTAGAAATATTTGCAAATTTCTGATCACATTGACATAAATATTTAGACCCTTATCTCAGTACTTAGTTGAAGCACCTTTGGCACCGATCACAGTCTTGAGTCTTTTTGGGAATGAGGTGACAAGATAGCGTCAGATACCATTTGAAAAGCACCCTACAGTGTGTATGTAGAACCGGGCCTGCTACGCTAAACTTGAAGATGATGTATTAAGAGCGACAATGGTAGCAAGTAGTATGAAAAGCCAGAAATTCCATGCAGGGAAGCTGGTTCTGGTTTTTGTTTCATTTTTGCCCCATACTTCTTTTTCTAACTGTCCCGTTCTTTTTTCCTAAACTCAACTCTCCCGTTTTGTCCCATTCTGGTCCCATTTTTTGTTTCCTAAACCAAACCGTCTTGTTCTTGTCCCGCATGTCACAGAACGTACCTTTTATGAACCCATCCGCAATCTTATCATAAACCTTAGACACAAGATTATAGTAGATTAGATTAGTAGATTACAGTAGTTGTTTTTGAATGGCTTTTCTACCCTGTTTAAAGCCCTCCGTTTCCTAGGTCACCCTGAGAGGAGTCTCTCTCCCAATGGGCTGGTTGTTTTATGCTTTCTGTTTCTTCTTTGTGTTGACAAAAAATGCATTTACTTTCACGTTAATTTTAAGATTGAACCAATTACCGACCTGGTACTTTTTGGGACGCTTTTCTTTTCTTCTGTGCTGCCGTGGCTCCATCATTTAATCACTGACCAACTTTGATTGTAGGCTATGCCCCCCCCCCCTTCTAGCGCTATTGTGTCACCATCTTGTCTGTTTTTGTTTTGTGTTTTACATGTTCTGTGTGTTGAGGTACTCAAGTTTGGATGCACTATTGTTAGGAATTAATGAAGTGAGAGAAAGTAGCAAGGTGTCTTTACACATCTGTCAGTGTGATGGCCGCACTAGCAGCCACACATGGCAACAACTCATGGTGGTAACTTTTGTTTTGAGCACATTATACATTGTACAAAATAAATAACTGGACACACATTTAGTTTTACAAACTGTTTATTAGTTATTTGACTTAGTTTCTATTTGGTGCACACATTTAGTTAACTTTGTCAATTTAGCTAATTTCAGGTTCATTAGCTTTAAGTTAAATTTTGTGAAATTAATACCTTTGCTTTTTGAGTTGCCAGTTCCGGGGGAGTTGCCGCTGGGGGTCGTTGGCTGAAAGGACAGCCAATTGATTTGAAGCTGTTTAAATGGGGAAGGGATAATTGGACTGCACCATGTTTCCCCATATCATGGGGTTGGCAGAGAATTTAATTTTTGAGTTGTTCTTTTCTTTGCTAGTTATACTTATAGTTGGTTACGATTATTTGGTCAATTTGTCCTTCGTTTATATTAGGTAGCATTGGTTTAATATAAGTTGTAGTTATTGTGATTTGGTTATTTATTGTGTTTGTCTATTCCCCCCTTTGTGCCAGAATGGCCTGATCAGCCACTATAAATGTTTCCCCCCATGTCTCAGTCTTGATTATGTTACCTAAATTAAATTAAAAATTTTATTTTTTTTGTTTTGTAAATAAAAACCTAAATTTTTCTGAAAATTTCCCTAGCGACTCCTCGTGCCTGCTAGCTTGGTCCCTCACACATGGTGGCAGTGGTGGGATAAGCCAGTTGAGGAGTACAAGGTTTTTTTTGTTTTGTATTTCACACTATTTTTGTTTTTCTCCACTTTTGTGAGGCATGCCAGAGGGAGAGTGACAAGAGGCGGCCAGATAGAGAATAAAAAGACTGAGTCAACCCATACAGAGAAAGGACATTGGGTGGACGGTGAGGATGTAACGGAAGGTGAAGCACTAAATGGAACATCAAGCGCAGAGGGTGAAGATGGCAGAGAGCCAACGCTGAGTGACCTGGCAGGGATCATGCAGTCATTTATGGGTCAACAGGAAGCAAGATTGAGAGATGAAGCAAACAGTCAGGAGTACCAGTTCAAAGCACTACAGCATCAGTTTTTTCTTCTGCAGCTGGAGGTGGAGGTTCGCACATCTCCAGTACCAGAGCCTGCTTCCACAGTGCCAGATCCCTTTATGGACTATGAATTGACTGTGAATCATCCAAAGGCCCAAACCTCACCCTCTACAGAGTCGATTCACCCCAATATATCTTCAGCAGGTCAGTCTCGATCCCTTCATGAGCCTAGACTTGAAAAATTAACAGAAAATGATGATGATGATGAACATTTTCTAATTACCTTTGAGAGAATTGCAGTAGCATGTTGGTGGCCAAAAGTGGACTGGATTTTTTGCCTCCTCCCACTGCTGACTGGTAAGGCCAGAGGAGCATATGTGCATATGTACACTCACCGGCCACTTTATTAGGTACACCTGTCCAACTGCTCGTTAACACTTAATTTCTAAGCAGCCAATCACATGGCGGCAACTCAGTGCATTTAGGCATGTAGACATGGTCAAGAGAATCTCCTGCAGTTCAAACCGAGCATCAGTATGGGGAAGAAAGGTGATTTGAGTGACTTTGAACGTGGCATGATTGTTGGTGCCAGAAGGGCTGGTCTGAGTATTTCAGAAACTGCTAATCTACTGGGATTTTCACGCACAACCATCTCTAGGGTTTACAGAGAATGGTCCGAAAAGAAAAAACATCCAGTGAGCGGCAGTTCTGTGGGCGGAAATGCCTTGTTGATGCCAGAGGTCAGAGGAGAATGGCCAGACTGGTTCGAGCTGATAGAAGGGCAACAGTGACTCAAATAACCACCCGTTACAACCAAGGTGGGCAGAAGAGCATCTCTGAACGCACAGTACGTCGAACTTTGAGGCAGATGGGCTACAGCAGCAGAAGACCACATCGGGTGCCACTCCTTTCAGCTAAGAACAGGAAACTGAGACTACAACTTGCACAAGCTCATCGAAATTGGACAATAGAAGATTGGAAAACGTTGCCTGGTCTGATGAGTCTCGATTTCTGCTGCGACAGTCGGATGGTAGGGTCAGAATTTGGCGTCTACAACATGAAAGCATGGATCCATCCTGCCTTGTATCAACGGTTCAGGCTGGTGGTGGTGGTGTCATGGTGTGGGGAATATTTTCTTGGCACTCTTTGGGCCCCTTGGTACCAATTGAGCATCGTTGCAACGCCACAGCCTACCTGAGTATTGTTGCTGACCATGTCCATCCCTTTATGACCATAATGTACCCAACTTCTGATGGCTACTTTCAGCAGGATAATGCACCATGTCATAAAGCTGGAATCATCACAGACTGGTTTCTTGAACATGACAATGAGTTCGCTGTACTCAAATGGCCTCCACAGTCACCAGATCTCAATCCAATAGAGCATCTTTGGGATGTGGTGGAACGGGAGATTCGCATCATGGATGTGCAGCCGACAAATCTGCGGCAACTGTGTGATGCCATCATGTCAATATGGACCAAACTCCCTGAGGAATGCTTCCAGCACCTTGTTGAATCTATGCCACGAAGAATTGAGGCAGTTCTGAAGGCAAAAGGGGGTCCAACCCGTTACTAGCATGGGGTACCTAATAAAGTGGCCGGTGAGTGTATGTTGATAATGCTCATGATTATGATAAAGTAAAAACAGCTATTCTGAAAAAATATATTAACCCTGATACCTACAGGCAGAGGTTCAGATCCCTCCATGTGGAACCTGAGGAGAACCCAAAGGAGCTGTATGTGAGGCTTAAGGAGCTGTATGTTAAATCGATCCAACCGCAAGGTAAAACGCTTAATGAAATTAGTGAGATCCTGATTATGGAACAATACTTGAGAATGCTGTCCCCTGAGCTTCAGGTTTGGGTAAAGGAGCCTGGGCCGAAATCTGCTGCTGAAGCTGCCACACTGGCTGGTGTGTTTGTTGCTGCCCGGGAAAAAGGAGTGGCGAATGTTGTCAAACGGAATCTTCCGCTTAAAGTTTTGTCCTCTTGGTCAGACAATACAAGCAGAATTGTGATTTCTACAGTGGAATATAGAGCTAGGAAAATTGCACTTGTGTAGGCCTATGCCCCAAATGTTTTTGATTGCGGTTTCTATGGTACACTCACCATAGAAGACTTCAATAGTGTATGGGACCCAAATATTGACCGGTCAAACAAGTGTCCAGGCTCAAGCCACGAATGATTTGAAATCATGGGCCAGCAGCTTGGGGCTTGTAGATATTTGGCGTGTGGTTAATCCCACTTGTCAGAACTACTTTTTCTCAGGTAGACAAACCTTTTTTGAGTCTTCTCAATTATTCATTCAATTAACAAAGCAGTGCTTTTCCCAATGGCACTCTCCGACCATAAGTTTTATTTATTTTATTTTTTGCTCCTTCACCCCAGACAGTCTGTCTCAGTGTGCTGTTAGAT
Organism: Percina caprodes; assembly: GCA_013375575.1. Lineage (NCBI taxonomy): Eukaryota > Metazoa > Chordata > Actinopteri > Perciformes > Percidae > Percina > Percina caprodes. The sequence goes on along the minus strand of JABXJD010000176.1, from coordinate 339,104 downwards.
GGCGCTTTAATCCCACTCTACTGGAAAAATTAAACTTACATCACTCAGTTTATAACAAAATTCCACATATTTGCAGACATTAATGTTGGCTCTATAGAAGACCACAGGACATTGGGGGCTGCAATAAAGGGTTTTATTAGGAGCAATACCATACTATTCTGTTCTAATATGCGCATCCATTACCACAATAAAAGGCCACTCTAAAATGTGAAGTTAGAGGGACGAACCATAACACCAGATACTGTTTTTCGGATTCCCCCCCCAAACCCCGTCAAATAGTGTAAAACTGCACATTTTAGAGTGGCCTTTTATTGTGGCCAGCCTAAGGAACACCTGTGCAATAATCAGTCTAATCAGCATCTTGATATGCCACACCTGTGAGGTGGATTGATTATCTCTGCAAAGGAGAAGTGTTTACTATCACAGATTTGTGAACAATATTTGAGAGAAATAAGTCTTTTGTGTACATAGAAACAGTCTCAGATCTTTGAGTTCAGCTCATGAAAAGGAGACAAATTGGGGCATCTATAATTTGGTTCAGTGTATAACGTCGCAGCATTTAGTCAAAACTGTCACTGCAAAAAGATTGATATAACTTACATTTTTGATCAAATTACCCAAAACTTAATTTCAATTTAAAAAAACAAAAACAAAAAAACACCAAGAGACACACAGTGCAATGATAGTTTCAACTTAAGTTTCCAAAGCTTAATTTCAAAATGTGGAAAAGTCATTTTGACAGGAACATTTTCAGTCTATCCAGAAGAGGAAGCCATGGGTGTGGCGCTCCGGTGAGTAGAAAATCTCCAGTCACTGAACCTACCACGCATAGTTGCGGGTAGCTTCTTGAATTGTTGACTTCACGTTCAGCCATGCAAATCTTATTAAATGAGCTGAGCTGCAATGGCACAAATGGGTTGCTGTTAACAAGCCAGAGAGCATCTGGTAAAAGTAAATCTTTACAAGCCCCTAACACACAGACAGAGCTACACAGTGAAAAATACACCTTAAACAGAGATAGGAAGAGGATGGCTTTATGGGACAGCTGTGTAACCCCAGAGAGCAGGAGGAAGTGTTAAAGGATGCTACTGAGGCATGTTGACATCGGCCGTCATCCCTGCCTTCATGTCGCATTTGGTAGAAGAAAAGTAAGTGCTTACTAGTAGATTTCTGCTGTGAACAAAGCACAGAATTAGGAGTTAGAATGAATAATTTTACATGGACACTACCTGTATTGATTGGCAAACTGGGACTCACGTTTACTAAAACCACTCATAGTTTCTGAAGAAATACATGCTGGCTTGTCACTGCATACAAGAAAAAGATCATCTATATTTACTGACTGTGTAAATAAAGTTGTATCACTAAGAAAATTCATGAATAACCAATTCTTCTAATATCTTTTTGTTGAATGAAAAAAATGGTGCAGAGAAAGATACACATGATAGGTGAGAGTGCGATATTAAAAAGGAAGTGATGTCACAAATGTAGGAAAAAAATGACAATTCAACAGCATAGTTAGATATATTGGCTGAGGTTGCTTGAGTAATCACCATGGAGATACATGTAAAGATGAAGCATTTTTCGTTGTCATTTTGACGTGGGAAGATAAAATCAAAGTATTTTTTTGTTATTTCTTTAAGTGACCATTTTGACCACCTTGTCACTGTCAAATAATACTCTCATTGTCCTAAAACACACCTAAACTGATAGGACTCTTTAAAGCCGTGCTATTTGTCATCATTGCTGAATATCTGAAGCAAGCGTTTCTCCCGTGTGTGCTGCTTGTAAAAGAAATCACAACTGCCTTGCAACTGTACAGTTAAACGGCTGTAAAAGCTGTGTGTGTGTCTGTCTCAGTGTGTGTAAATGGACTTGTGTTAAAGCCAGCATGGGTTGCTGCCTGCCTGTATGAGCACCTAACCTCAAAATACCACACATTAACAGGATACCTATTTGCATACCAGACATAATTCAAACCATAAAATGTTTGTCATCCTCAAGGATGGAAAGTCACTAATTTAAAGTATTTTAATTACTATGATTATGCATGAGCTTTTTTTTTTTTTTAAGTACTGAGAACCTAAAAGTCTTTACTGCCCCGCATTTGTTTTTGAAAACCATGTTTCACATTTCTATAGGTTTACTTTCCAACCCAAGCAATCTTATTGTATTTGAGTTGTTTTTAAACTACCCTACTGCTGATTTGCATGTTTAAAATCACTTGTACTTTACATTAGTGGTGACAGAAAATACGGTAGTGTCTTAGTATTTTTCCATTTATTTACAAACGTAATGAAAATCAAGCTGCATACACTTGACATCATACCATCGTATTGTGCGAATGCAGTGCAGACATTTCAAATCAGTCCTCACTACAACTGCTTTACCACACAAAAATGATGTCACTTTGGAAATGATAAAATATAACTTGTTCATTATACCCTAAATCCACAGGCAAAGGCCAAAAAGCAGCTTGATACACATTCTTGAAATTCTTTTATTAGGATAACCATCTTGTTTTCAAGGGGGGTCTTTAACAAGATACCATTAAAAAAATACCTTGCACATATACAAACAAGATAAGCAAAACAAAACAGACACAAATAACCAAGCAACCAAAAATTAAAAACAGACATCAGCAAAAAAAAAAAAATAATAAATTCAAAAATAAAACACATAGGGCCTTCAATTACAACTATTATGAAAGTGAGGTGCCGAGGCATGTTTAAACAGTCTGAAAGATAAACTGGAGCGAATATTTACTGGTAAGTTATTCCAGTCAGAAGGTGCTTTAAACATAAAAGCTTTTTTGTTGATACGGACTTAGAAACATTATGTACTGAAAGAGAAGCTGTACAGTATGTCTTAAATACTGAGTGGAGGAACCAGAAACTGTTTTAAATAAAAAGGATAGTTGAAATGAACACACTTAAAGGCAAATTGCAACCAGTGAATCTTTCTTCTTAAAATATGGTGTAGGCAAGTCAAGAAGTTCATACATTGTGCAATGATGAGTTGTAAATGAGCAGTTAAGAATAAATCTATACTGTATTATACACTCTGGTAAGAGGAGCAAGAGAGGTATTGGAAGCAAAGCAGTACACAGAATCAGCATAATCCATCATAGGTAGTAGAAGTTGAGGAGCAATTTTTTTTTTCTGACACATGAGCTGGCTTCATGCTATTCCACTGATTTACAGCTGGTGGCAGTAATGCGCCAAGCAGCGTAGCAACGTGCCAACAAGGTAAGGAAAGGACAACTGACATGACACAATACCTTTAAACCTGCATAACAATACAGGGTTTAAAAAACATCGCTAACTTTACATTGCACCTTGAAGTTGTGGGTGCATGGGTGGTATCACTTGGACTCTTAACTTTGGTAGTTCTAAAACTCTGATGGACCTGTTCTCAGTAATGTAAATTGGGATTAACTTGTAGGCTAAGAAACACCAGCACTTAAAGTCGGACAGATCCTTTGAACCAGATTAAACCCAATTTCGAGTTCTGTCGAATTTCTGTCAGATCGGTCGTTGCTTGACATGCAATTTAAGGCTATTGAAATGTGTAGTGTGAGTTGACGACATACAAGATTAATAAGAACACAGCGTCTGACCAGCATGAGTCAAATAAAAGTTTTTGTAATAAGAAATACCCTTACTGTAATGCTTAACTTTCCAGCTCTGTGAATTTCCCCGGACACTCTGTCCAGGCATGGCTGTGCTGATGTCTCTGCACCAGCACATGATACAGTTCGGTGACACTTTATGACTATCTGGCGACTTTTTGAACAGCCAATATTTCTTTGGCGTGATTCTAACTCAAATTCTAATGTGTCCAATGCTCCCTTGTGTTCAGTTCAGCGCTATGGAAAAGTTTGCAGGTTTAGGCAGCTGTAGTTGGAAGAAAACCTCAGGGACCGAACAGCGCTGGCTCACAGGGAACACTGGGTGCAACTCACCTAAGCGAGTGTTTTCTCAACTGGACTCCAATATGGGAGACTCAGCACTAAATAAAGCACTATCCCAGATGTATGCTGCGCATCAAGCTTTTTGATTGCTGTCCATAGGACACGGCGCCCAAATGGCCGTGGATCCGATGGCTTTCCAGTGGCTTTATGACTTGAGATCTTAATAAAGTGTCTGAATGACTTACCAGCTCTCTTATTCGTTTTTATTCACTTTACTGGGGGAAAGCGAGCCCTCTCTGAGTGCTCTAAGGGATCTGCCTTGAAGAGCTTTGCAGGTTTTTTGCCTTTGAAGGATCCTTACAGCAGGGATTTTCCCACTACAATTCATCACTGTATGTTTTGTGTGTGTGTGTGTGTGTGTGTGTGTGTGTGTGTGTGTGTGTGTGTCCTTGACCGTTACTAGTAGGGATTTTGCCCGCTCTTTGAGGTGGTGATCTGTTTCGTTTAAATAGGTGAGAACTCAGAGTAGTTCTGAATTTCCTCCACACACTATAGGACTCATTCTCCCATAGGGCCCTGCAGATCATCATGCAGAAGACCACTATTTCCCTGGATGTGTGGTTGGTCTGCACATGTGCATTTAAAGAACCCTGGAGATGAGATCACACTGGGAATGTAGACAGCACAGTGGCCAAGCAGTTACACACGACGGTCATGTTAACAAGAAAAAGGAGTCTGATCAGCTGGTGAATGTTAAAGAGCCAAATACTTCCCTGTGAAGTTAGTGGAGACCTAAACAGAGCTGAAAAAAAAATAAAAAATTGATCATGGACTTAAAATTGGTGGTTTTCAAGGAACGTGACGCCAAATGATTGTTAATGTTTATCTATGTCTGCTGGATGTGTAAGTAAGTAATTGTATCGCTGCCCCCTAGAGGCAATACATCAGTTAATGCTGACAAGCCAGATGGTAACCATCTGAGAATCATTGGAAACTGTTTGGAAAAGGGCAGGCGATTTAAAAAAAAAAAAAAAAAAAAACCTGACATGTGGTTGGATTAACCTTCTGTCTATCTGTCCGCCATTGTTGTTACACACACCTAAACCAGTAGCTCCTCACCAGACGCTGATTGGTTTGGTTAGCTTGCAGTTCAGACACAAATGCATTTCTTAAAACCTAGTCTCGCTTTGCAAGACCTTCCTCCACAGCGCTGCGGAGGAGGTCTGGCTAGTCCACATAGCATTCAGGGGATGGGAGAAAAACTGTGCTGTGGTTTATTGGCATTTCTTTAAACCAATCACAATCGTCTTGGGCGGTGCTTGGTGCTTCAGGAAGGAACTTGTTTTGGTGGAACGTGTATGTTCAAAAGTTGTTTTAGTCGTGCAGCAGAAAACTCAGATTGGACAGATAGTCCAGCTAGTTGTCTGGATTTACCCTGCAGAGATCTGAGGAGCAGTTCACTATAGTCCTCATGAATCCACCAGAGTTTAAAATGCCAACTCAAAGGAAGCCCAAGGTAACAGATATCCGGCCTAAAGTAGTGAAAACTAGGGGAATTTCCATCGGCAACAGAGCAATGGAAGTGGAACGTCAAGGATAAAGACAACTTAAAGCTTGACAAGATGTTTTTTGTGTGATGTGATATCACGTGAATCCAGTAGCCATGCAAGGGAAATATAAGTGTGGCTTTTGACAGAAGAAATAACATTAGGATAAAATATTATAAATGCAAAGTTAAATTTACAAGCAATAAACACATCCTTTTTGAATTCAGTACATTCTGCAGTTTTGCTGCTGCAGCCTTACTTGGTCTGGTAGCTTTTGTAGCAAATGTTATCGTACTTTCCGCACTTACTTATATAATATATTGATATCGCGATAAAATTGACATTACTTAGTTTTCTGATCTTCTTTTCTCTCCTTGTGATACTGTCATGTCATTGTTTTAGCATTTACCATTATACCATAATTGCTAACCGTAATACCCCACAAACACTTAGCTAAAAATGTTACTGCTGAAAGCCATTTTTGCATCAATGCAGCTGAACAAAGATCTGTTGTTTTACCAGCAGTGAAAGAAAAACACAGTTATATCCAGTTGGCTTGCTGGCTCAGCCTTTTAACTTTATTGCCCCTGATTGGTTTGTGGTAAGGCACAAAGAACAACATGGAAAGTCAAGAGATAAAAATGAATAAACGTGTCTGTATGATCTGGCAAGAAGTTGTGAGTTTTACAGTACATTCCAAAAATACTGTGTCCCGTGTCTTTATTTCAAAGGGAGGCTTTTCTCCAGACATCGTTGACAATTTACAACCGTGGGGCTTGCTTTAGGTCCTTTGTGTCCTATCTTACACACTTTCATTCACACACATACCTTTGTGGAGTACCTCTACAGAGAAGTATTTTGCCATGGAACCTCAGAAGCTTTCATGTGCTTAAGTCACGTCTATCACATTAACCTTAATTGGTGTGCAAGCGCAAGAAACAACAAACACATCCTGAGTGCTGCAGCGACAGCTCAGGCCCGAGGGGGAAGCAAATACGCATCAACATAACTGACGGGGAGAAGAGAGCGGACGCTTTGGGACATATGAAACCGGTCTCTCTTCTATAGGATAATGTGTTGTGAAGAGCTGACCGCAAAGTTTTTCAGAGCTGCTACTGTGTGAAAGGCATGCAGGCAGTGGATTATAGGGGAACAGAATTTGTGCGCACACGTTCTCTTGTGCAAGGTTTTTCTTTTTCGGGACTTAGATCTAAATTAGACACAGTATTTAGATTCCAATGAACCTTTAATTATGTGCCGAAGTTGGGCCTTTGAAGTGATAACGTCACAAGTCACCGCAGTGTATACCAAACAGGCAAACACCAATCAAGACCAGCGAGGGTGTTAAAAGGTTGCAAACAAACAAAAAGAAAAATGAGCTAAATGTCCACCTCCACATGGTTTTCCCCCTACATTTTTTTTTCTTTTCTCCTCTTGTGACAAAAACAACTCTGTTGGTCCCTGGAAAAGCAACAGCAGCTTGTAACCTTCGTGTGGTCCTCGGGTCAAATTGGACCCGTTTTCAAAAAGTTTCCATATCAGAACTATGAAAAAAGAATGTTGAAAAAAGTGACAAATGTTGGAAAAAGCTACAAAAACAAAGGAACATTTATTTTTATTTTTTAAACGCTGAAAAAAGTGAGAAAAGTATCTGAAAAAGTGACCAAAAAAAACGTTAAAAACATTGCCAAAGGTGACAACAACTTGTTAAAGAAGGGGTAAATGTGAAGAAAAAAAAACAAAAACATATTAAAAAAAAAAAAAAAAAAAAAGCACCAAAAAACATTGACTACAAATTTGGAATAAAACTGACAAAAACGTCCAAGTGTAGAAAAAGAACAACAAAATGTTGAAATTTCGACCCAGAAAACACAAAGCTGCTTGGTCAACCGAAACACAACACAAGGGTTAAAGACAGTGTTTTTCAGTTTGTCAAGAGGACAGCTAAAAACTGAACTTTTTGAAAATATGTTGCATTATAAGTTGATCTTGTAATAACTTTAGTAATCTGTCAACTTTTCTATCAACTTTTATCATAAGACACAAATTCGTGGTTATGGTTTAGGACTAAATACTTTCTAAATGATGCCATCCCCATCAGCCTCAGCTATATAGTACAATGGCTTTAGTGCTAATTAGCAATGCTACCACGTTAAACTAAGCTGGTGATGTTACGCATCAAAGTATTATAACATTAGCTGAAAGCACTACTGTGCCTAAGTACAGCTTCACAGAGGCGTAGCATGACTGTAGACTCTAAAGCCTTTTCCCACCCGATGAAGTGTCACGTTCAACATCACAAACGCGCTGGATAACAGCAAATACTAGAAAGAAGCATGGAGGCTAGTGAAAACTTTAACGTGGTTACTTCTTTTTTTTAATTTTCGTTATGTATGTGGTCTCTTTTTCAAACTCAGTGCCGACTAATTTGGAACAATGTTCAGAACTGAACAGAGCGGAATTTCAACGTGCATCATATGGAGCGAGATTTGTTTCTTTATTACATGTTAATAAATGATCTGAGAGAAGGAAAAATGTTTGAGAGACAAAGTTTGCATACCAATAGCAAAAAATAACATTGAGACTATAAAACTTTTTAAAATTATTTCTGAGAAAGAAAAATTGTCTCAAAATACTTATTTATATATTTTTTTGCTATCAGTGTGCCTGGAGCTCACTGCCAGTGTTTCAGTTTGACCGTTAAGTGTTGAGATAATTAAAACGGTATTTATTTTTAAGCGGGCTGGCTGCTAGTTAGCTAACGCTAGCTTGCGCGCTCAACTAAGGCTGTGCATCTATGCTGGTGACAATGGTGTCTCTCCTAGTTAGTCATGCTCTCCTAGTTAGTCATGCTCTCCTAGTTAGTTATGCTCTCCCAGTTATGCTGTAATAGTTTTAGACTGCTGGGGGACTTCCTTTGACACACTGAGCTCCTCTCTCCTCTATCTTTTTATCTTTCTATCTTTCCATTTGTGTGCATCTATGTCCCAGAAATGCTTGTTACTAACCTAGCTCTGGGGAGTCATTCCCCGGAGTCCTTATGTTCTTTTCCCCCCAGCATGTTCCCTCGGATCAGGAAGGCTCCAACATCATGGTAGCAGCTGTAGCCATGGTCCCGCTACACGTCCTGCGATGCCGTGTTCATCCTGCTACGTCCTGCTGTGCCTTGTAATGCCGCACAATTCCCTGCTATGCCATGAACTACTACAAAGAACTACTACAAACTGTTATCTTTTCTGTGGCTGTTATTGCCACTCTTCATTCTAACCCCAACCGGTCGTCAGACACCGCCCACCACGAGCCTGGGTCTGTCCAAGGTTTCTTCCTAAAAGGAGTTTTCCTCGCCACTGTCACATTGTTGCTTGCTCTGGAGGAAACTACTAGAACTGTTGGGTCCTTGTAAATTCTGGAGTGTAGTCTAGACCTACTCTATCTGGTCTAGACCTACTCTATCTGTAAAGTGTCTTGAGATAACTCTTGTTATGAATTGATACTATAAATAAAATTGAATTGAATTGAATTAATGATTCAGATCGACTCCCAAGACAAGACGGCGCTCACCCGACTGGCCAATAGGAATATGGCCCCGCCCATGACATGATTATTTTCACAGCGAGAGAAAAATCCTGAGACGAGAGCAAAGACTTTGACGTTTTGAGAGCGAGAACAAAAACACTACTTTTGAGAGAACATTTTTTTACACTGATAGCGAAAAACATATTTCAGAGTTTAAATAAATATTTTGAGAGAATTTGTTTTTCTCACAAATACTTAATTTATAAATTTATATCTAAACTTTTTTTTAGTTTCAAATATTATTATTGTTTGCTATTGGTATGAAAACTTTTTCTCTCAAATATTTTTTTTCTCTCAGATCATTTATTAGCATGTCTACTCGGTTTCCCAGTAAGTTTCCATTACTGCTGATCAGAGCTGGAGCCGATAAATGCTAGGGGTGGGAATCACCACAGGACAAAACCCAGATGTTAGTGGGTATTTTGTCCAGTGGGCTTTAGTCTAATAGCTTAGTTTAGAAATAAAAAAACAATAGATTAGTAAAGTTGTGTCTGAGTGGACATGGCCCTGGCATGTAGCCAGAATGGAAGTCCTAGTTTGTATTTGCTAAACTGTTGCTACATCAAGAAATGCACTAAAAGTTCAAGTTTATCTTTAAATAAACCACAGATGACACTAAAAAGCCTGGATACAAGTCAGTTGTGTATATGTTTTTTACACAAATCTAGTTAAGTCCTATTGTGTAACTCTATTGCGGCATGAAGTCAGTAGCCTTCATGTGCAGAAATAGGACAGGCAGCTTAATGTGATTGTGTGATTGTCTTGGGAAAGCATGAGTGGAGCAGCTTAGTTAAGTGTTTGATTCACACCTTCAAACAACCACACCACACTGTACACACACACACACTGTACACACACACACACACACACACACACACACACACACACACACCTTTCCCTCTCCCACCATTCCTGGCATCAGTTGAAGCACTACCATCATTAAGTCTGTGTGAATTTTGACTGGCCCCTCGCCTTGCTTATTAAACATTCATAGGAAGGTGACTACTCTGATGTATAAGTTCCCTTAGCTTATTTGTGCGTGTGCGTGTGTGTGTTTGTGTTTTACTATGAGGCCAGCATCCTGCGGTGATCGCACAGGGTGAGTGTTTCGGTCTGCTAACAAAGAACCAGTGTTCAACACGTTACCGTACCAAACTGTAGAAAAGCAGTTGTCTTTGCGCTCCGTGGCAGAACATGTATTTCTTCATGTATTTATTCTGCAATACATATCAAAGTTCTTTACTGAGTTTAATGCTTTGTATCTGTCATCCATTTAAATACAGAAAAACCCTGTGAGTATGCCTCAGACGAATAAAACAAAATGTTACCATGGGCAGGGCCAGTTCTAGCCCTTTGGTTGCCCTAGGTGAGATTGAGTTTTGGGCCCCCCCAGTCTCGCATTGCCAGATCTCCACATCGCTGTGTCAGCAATAGAGTAGCAATGCATGTTAATTTTAGTTTCTAGCTTGCATGTAATTAAGAGGACACATACTTTTGGTCTAATCATAACTGGTCTGGCAACCCAAAGACTAGTGTTTTGTTTCCAGATTTGTGTGCATGGTGACTTATGATGTGGGGGTCTGGGGTTCCACCCCCTGGACATTTTGAACAGTAAATACTTAATTTCCTGCATTCTGGTGCTTTTTATGTCCCTATTTCTACCTCAAGTTTTCTGCTAATGTCCAAAACTTTGTGCACATTAAAAATATATCTCATCTGTATTCTGAGATTTGGAGGAGTCGAGATATTTTGAGAAAAATTAAGTCCTAATACAATAGAGTATTACAAGAACAATGTCACAATTTTTCAAATAATAATCCCCCTGCACCATAGCCTGCTGTGCAAACGTGATTGCTCTGCTGATCCGGTAGATCTCAGACCTAACAGACACAAAGCCCCGTTTGAGATGCTGGTCTTTGACTTCCCAGTTTAGGGAAGTGGCTGTACACTGCTCTACATCGGAGGTGGAAACCCAAAACTACGGCAGAAATAGGGACACATCTGCCGCAGCAAGGCCACAGCAGAGCGCAAGTACAAGTCTTTTTTTATGCATATATTGTTTATGGTGAAATGTATTATACTATTAAACACTTATCAAATATAGAGTCTGTGAGCATTTTCTATTGACACCACATTTCACACACACACACACACACACACACACACACACACACACACACAAAATAAAAAGTAGATGTCAGTGATCCATGCCTTTTCGGATTCCTTGAACCCATTTCTATATTTGATTTCCACCTCAATTAAAAGCAAGCAACAGTAGGTCCAGTCGAATTGCACTTCCCACCTAACAGAACTGCCCTGCTTCTTAGCTCACAATGTCATGATTTCGTTGTAATTAAAACGCGAATTGCGACCCAAAAGCAGGCAGAACAGCAACATGCAGGATTCAGTAACTAAATATCAAACTATTAATTCTCCAAGGAAAACACACTTGACATCTGGGACATGCAGCAACACAAGGAACCCCAACAAATGGACAAAGAATTCAAAGAAGACAGTTAAATATCCACAAGCAAGCAAATCACAAGACAAGGCACAGCTGGAGTGGGCAGGGAACTGGAATAAGGAGAGAAACACTGATTGAGTAACAACACAACCAGGACTGGCAACACAAAGGCAGGCTGACGAGGCTAGACAAAGAACAGGTGTACAAGGAAAGACACGCTGGGCAGGGCTACAGGGACACATGAGGTACACACAGTGCAAGCACTGAAAACTCAAATATAAGAAATGAAACAAGGAACATGAAACCCTATAAAACCCAAAACTAAATCCTCTAGAGACTTAGTCACACTGACAGTGTTTAAGTCAGTATATTAACAACAAACATTTTGAAGGCCTCGGGCCAGAGAGCAGGACCGTGACAGTAAGCACAGTCAGACGTGATGTGAATAGATCCATTAGACCACATTCAAAACCCCGAAAAGACCCAAACAGAGGGAGAATAAAAACAATGGCAGCAGCATGATGCACCAATAATAAGCCAACACCAAAATTAAGGGTGATTTATGGTCTTGCGGAGGCCGTAGTCTACGTAAGTATCCTGAGGTTTATACTTGTGAGTTGGTGTGTGTGCGTCAATCTCTTTAAGAGAATAGCAGGGCCACATGTGTGTGGGGTGGGGATCCTCTGTGCTTTCTGATCAAGGTGGAAAGTCTCTAGCAGGAAAAGTTAACCCTCTCCTTGAGTTCATGTTTATTGAGAAGGAGAACCAGGCAACGAGTCGGGGAAAATGCAACGCTAACAAGCCACGGACGAGCGACCTGCGTCGGTGTGACGTGTAGTTACATTTTTGTGCAGGTCAGGCTAAGGTGTAGTGTTGGTATCTCCACGTACATACGTATGCCCGCGGTGTCAATTTAACGCAGAAGTATAAATCAGTAGTAATACATGTCATTTTTCCTGCAGTGATTATAAAACACCATGCTGATACTGAGTCGGTGTCTCAAATAGCACACATCTGGACTTCCACTTGCTATTTCCACTACATAGTTCCACTACACACTGACAAAGATGGCCAAAAAATGGCCAAATGCAGTGCATTACGAGCAGTGTTGGGCAACTTACTTTTAAAAAGAAATTAGTTACAGTTACTAGTTACTTCTTCCAAAAAGTAACTCAATTAGATACTCAGTTACAAATTAGAAAAGTAACTAGTTACTTCAGAAATTAACTAATGCATTACTTTCAAATACATTTTTAAATGCTCAAATGTGACCCCACCTCCACCCCTCTTTATTGGAACTTAAAATACATGGGCATGTTCAATTATTCATGATAAATCTGAATAGTATAATGAAATGGACACTTAAAACAAACATACAAAATATATATACACTCTTTGTAGTGCAAATAACATAAGTTCCCTGATGTTTATACTGTGTGCTGGTGTGTGACAGCGATTAGCTTCGGAGCGAGTAGCCACTCTAGAGTCATAGTGAGAAATCTTTAGCAGGAAAAGTTACCCCCCCCCCCATTTCATAACGCCATACCTGTCTCTCGTTCACTGCGTTGTTTGTTGTGTGTCCGACTATGCATGCTTTCGAACACCCACCCAACTCTAACTCTGATTGGCTTACCATGAAATTTTCAACCTCCAATCGTCAGCATTTATGCGCTTGTCTTGTGCACGGCCCACTAACCAAAGAAGAAAAAAGGTTTTTTTGCTCTCTTAGCTCGTTGAGATTGGGTAAATTTGCCTCTTGGCTCAGAGATCTAGTTGGGCTGATGAAAAAAACAGCTTCAATTATAGTAATGCGCCGCATTTTTTCGGCGGTAATGGCATTATTAAGACGGGAAGAATAATCAATTAGACAATTACTTGTTACTGAAAAAAGTAATGTCGTTAGTAACGTCGTTATTTATAACGCCGTTATTCCCATCACTGACTACGAGTACCAGAATGCTGCACTCAAAACGGTCAAATAATTAGGTACATCTAATGTCTTTGAATTGCATCCACATTTTCTTCACTTGCTTCCTTTCCTCGGGTCTTAGCCCTTCCCACTGAGGAAGCATGGGAGAAAGGAAACAAGGAAATGTGTTTTTAGTAGGATGACACAGCCTTTCCTCTGAAGTGTTAGCAACAGCTTTCAGCTGCACAGCTCCTGGGAAGGCTGTTTTCATGTTTCCTCGCTCGCAGCTCCCCAAAGATTTCCCTTGCTTGACTTCGAACGACTTCCAGTTCAAGCATGGAGCGAGGAGCTATCAAAGAAGAGACTTGAGATTCAGCCATTGAGTGTGGAACATTGGACACTACGGGCGGAATGTGGTGGGCGAGGACGCTGCAGTGGTTGCGATTAAAACTGCAAAAACTGAACAATACAAATGCAATTTCCACGTTTTTTTAAGTACCACTATGCTGTATTCAGATAATAAGAAAATAAGCCAATACAAACTACAGACCCGTAAAGCAACTTAAAGGAGGTGGGAATCTAGTGAAACAGTGGCCGCACATACCCACCGCTTCTGTACCCTTTCTCTTTGATTTATTCATCCAAATCACAAAAATGGTTCAAATCTAGAGAAAGAGCCTTTCCTTACATCTCGTCAGCCTCGGCAGTTGTCCTCAAGCCAACAGGGTTAGGGAGGTTGGATCTTTTAAATTGTCTCTCTGGGGAGCCAATATACATTCCATGCTTTCTTTAAGCCAAAAGAGCATTTTAGGCGATGTAATTATTCAGCTTTCATAATGCCTGCAGCCTCCCCTGCCTGTGTATCTGGCTGGCTCCCCATACAGGGTTATTTGCTCTACTACCAATTGCTTGTAAAAAAAAAAAAGTAAAAAAAGCAGCTTCTGAAACAGAACAACTCATTACTTCTTGTAATTAAGTTCAGATTTGGTTTATTCTTCCACTGCAGTTTTTCATAGTGTTCAAGTTCTGATTTAGATGCTGATGGTGCTGCCTGTCTGAAATATTACAGTGTGAGTCCTAGTGCAGGAACACGTAAATGTGTATTTTTTAATAATGTGTAGTAAAATATAGCTGCGTGCCATAGCCACACATTCAAAAATCTCAGCAAAAGATACATGCAAACATATCCTGTACATAAACTGTGAATGTAAACACACGCGCACGCACACACACACACACACACACACACACACACACACATATAACATTTAATTCCCTATGTGTACAAAGATCTACACTTGTATACAATTGTTCCCAGGTGAATTTTGCAGGAACACACAAACACACACTGGCTTTTGTGTGTTCCATTTCTGTTAAGACCTGAGCGGCACAGTCAATTATTTAATTACCATGTCTACAAAATTGTGTCAAAGTCTCTGTGAACAGATCTGTGACTCCAAACTCTGATGCTCACCGTAGTTGACAGCTTTCATTTCAAAACAAAACAGTGGTTTAATAAAATAATAATGTAGTTTCCTGTAGTTAAAAACAAGGTTGATGGTTAAATTTGAATCACCTTTGAGAAAACAATGGTGGTCTGTTGACGATGGTCAATTTGATTTAGATTCCTGTTCCAGTTTATAGTTATTATTGTCAACTTACCAGCAGATATTGTATTTTTAAGAGTTCAATTTAAACTAATTTGGACATTTCCCCATGTGGACTGTGCAGCCATTATGCTCCATCAAGTTTTAAGGAAAACATCTAGCATTTTAGCTAGTCCAGCTAAGCTAGCTAAACATGTACTTAGCCAGTACGTAGCTATGTTTAGCAGCTAGTTGCTAACTTTATCTGTCTCTCTTTGGTAAGTCCAATAACTATCTAATCTGTTTCAGTTTTACGCAACTACCTAGTAAAACATCTGGCCCTAGCTAGTACAGCTACACCAGCTAAGCTCAGCTAACGCAGCTACTAATTGCTTCACTATTCTCTAGCTAGTTGCTTACTTTTCTGTCTGTGGGTTGGTGTTGGGCACATAGTAGCCTACAGTGGGCTTAAAAGAACTTGTTTTTACTAAAAAAACTGCTTGCTGCTTAAAACAATGGTGGAATGGTGATAGTGAAAAAAGTTGTGGGCCATAAAACCAAAATAATGAGCTGAAAGATGTTTAAAGGCTCCACACAGCTGAGAGGAACTGAGTGGTGTGGAAATTCTCAGTGCGTTTGTCATTATGAGCTTCTCTTGGCACATTACACGTTGTCACTTGATCCATTGGTATTATTATTATTAATAGTAATTAGTGCAGCTTTAGGATTTTGCTGTGCAACACTTGGACTCTGACTTTCATTGCTTTATAACAATATTTTACAGCAATGCAGCCAGGTGACAATGTGAATTTCTGGTTGAATGTCACTGCTTTACTGTATATCAACAACGTTTTATTCAAAGGGTTGTTCCCGTGCCGCTGGAGGTTCCGTCGTATGTCCCTCCCCTTCCGCTTTCTTTGGGTATTATTATGTTTATGGTTTTTTAGTACAATTAACATCACATACTCAACAGCCATTTTAATTCCTGAGTTCGACTTCCTACGTGCACAGGTTCCACCAAGGGTGTCCGGACCTTAGCACCACCCAAGTCTATTATGATTGGTTCAGAGAAATGCCAATAAACCAGAGCATGTTTTTCTCCCATCCCGGAATACTGTGTGGACCAGCCAGACCGTCCTCCGCAATGCTGTATAGGAAGGTCTGGCAATGCGAGACTACTGAACTTTCTCTTTTACCTAAAGTCCCTGCAGGCCGCTTTGAGATGCCTCATACAGATCTAATAAGTCTGGTGGCTGATGGTTTTCAACACAAATCTTTCTGAATACCAAAATCTGCAAACGATACCAACACATAAAGGTCAGGAATTATTTTGGAGTTTTACCATTTAACCCCAAAACCCTATTTTTCTCTTTAACGTCCCCTGTTCCCTCATCGCTGTTATTTCATTCTCCCCTCCTCACACACAGTCGCACACATATAGTTTTGTTAACAGTTCAAAGCACAAAGAGAGGTCAGCGAGGGAGCATGTCAGTCAGACAAGTTGTCACCCAAATTATGACAAATTGGCCGCCTCTCCACTCGCCTCCCAATCAAGTCCAGACCTGGCTTTCATGCATGCACAGTTCTTGTAAATGGAGATCGATGGCACCGAGGTGAAACTCACAGTCACACACAGTCAGCGCTCTGTCACTGCCATGTAGAGCTGCCTAGAGTCAAATAAGTGAATTTATCTGGGTTTCAGCGGAGAGTTTTAGTGTCTTATGATGGTCTAAATGGTATTGTGAATCATTTTTCACCCAGAACACCCACTGAACACTTTTGCTTTTGACAGGAAAATTGTCATATTTGACCAAATTGAACACAATTGCTGTTGGCATCAGGCATTTTCTTTGCACAGTATACAATAAAGTATGACCGAGGGAGAGCCTTCACCTGTTTCTGATCTGGAATCGGCTACTAACCCTGCCGCAGCTCCAATGGGCTTGTTTCCAGGGAGACAAACATCATGTTACCCAATACTATGAATCTTGCAATAACATAGTCTTTATCGGTGGCGATGGATGGAATTTTCTCATTTCACCTCTTGAAGGAGAGAATCTGCAGGAATGCTTTCCCTCCTGGTGAATGTAATGCGGAACACGGGCAAAATATTTGCCTCTTTCTGTGATCGTTTCTCTTCTCTGGAACATTTTTGTGTCTTTATCTTCTTTTCTATCTTTGGCCACTTTATTCATAGACACTGTTTGGTTTGCAACTTCACTTGGAGTAGGAGCTGCTTATGTTTCATATTGAGAACATATTAATGAAACATTTCATCAGTGTGTCAATTCATATTTTGCTGGTGTGTGTGTGTGTGTGTGTGTGTGTGTGTGTGTGTGTGTGTGTGTGTGTGTGTGTGTGTGTAACATTTGGTGACACCTACTGTAGCGGGAATTATCACAGAGGGGTTTAATCATACTTTGCAAGATGTTGATTTGTCCGTGTGTGTGTAGTTGAGGAACACCCTAACCCTAAGCCTAACCCAACCATCCCGTTGTACTTTTCCTAAACCCAACCTTCTTCTTGTCCCACGTGTCATGAAAATGTAAGCCCCCCCCCCACGACCTTTCCCTTAACCTAACTGCGCCAACAGTCCCAACCAAGCGCGTTTAGATATGACACTAAAGGAGACTTTTAGCGTCAATAACAACACCAAAGGCACCTGACCAAGTGTCGCCATTTTACACCTTGGGAGGAGTGAGAATGTGTTGCATCGGCGGGGGTGCACACATTTGGGATTATCTTGTTTTCCCACTGTATAACTAAACCAGATAAACAATTTATATAAACTATATAAATCAAAAAATGAAAAGTTAGTGAGACGATAACAGAGAGAAGTTCCACTTCTTTACGTACTTGGAATCTATGTACAAATCACAACAGAGAAGATGGAGATGTAGAGAAGAAAAGAAAAGCATGGAAAATATCAGTGAAACTCAACTTGTTTTCATAAGCTGAGTTTTTTCCTTCTGCTTCTTTAGCTTCTTTGTTATTGTTGCTTCTGTCAACCCCACAGGGATCCATAAGTTTAATGTTGTGTCACTGTATAAATCCTACCTTTTACTTTACATCTGCACTTTTGCTCCTGTGACCTCGTTGATCAGCAGTATGAACTTAGCACTGAGAAGCGCAGGAGTTTGAAGTCAAAACACACTGACTTCATTGTATTTTGTGGCATTGCAGAACAAACTATTTAGAAAAACAAATGCAGGACAAAGGCTTCTACAAGGGTTTGTGCTGTGATGTGGACAAATCCCAGGACGACGCCATTCATTCCCATTTGGTCAAAAAGTCATTTGGGCTGGGAGAGGTGTGGGTGTTAGTGGGGGCAGAGGTGAAATCCAAGCTTCAAGGCCAAAACCTCAAGGTTTGCATAAAAAAAAAACAACCATGGACCTCAGATGGCAAATGTGAAGAAAATAACCTGACTCGTTTTTTTTTTCCTTTTACCACAAGTCTCCCCCAGGCGGGGGTCCGCCAAGTCGCAAATTAACGTTGATTTAGAAACAACAGAAGCCTTTTGTCTCAGAGGGCTCGGATTTTTTCTTTCAAACATCGAGCCACTTGGCTCCACGTCTTTGTTATTTTTCCACGCATGAAACTTTCATGATGAAATAAAGCAGAGGGCACGTGGCGGCGGGCACGGCGCGCTCGCTAGGCCTTTTGGCTGCTGTCGCTCATGAACCTGATTGATGAGATGAAGCCAAGCTCTCTGTTCCATATGGTCTGTCTCAGTCTGTCTGTCTTTTTTTTTTTAAATTCTTTCCTCTGTCTCTTTCAATTTGTTTTCTTCTTAACTTTCTCTTTTCTATTTCTGTCTTTACCTCTAAGCTTATCTCTTCTCTTTCTCTATTATAACTTTCTTTGTCACTGTCTTTTCCCCAATCTTCTGTCTCTTTCTCAATTCATTCATTTAAACTCAATTACCAAAACTTTTTAGTGGCTTGCAAGCCTGAAAATCAATCTTGCTGATGAATCAGAAACACTCCTGTTATCTGTATCATTATATTTCTCATATTTCCTCGTAAACACACACACACGCACGCAAGCCCACGCACACAGACACACACACACACAGGCTCAGGTTCCCTCAGGTATTCAGATTCATTCTAGACGTCTGATGAAGAAGAATTATGTCTGGGTCATTTCCACGCGGATGTTGGTTTTGCCCGCAAAGCGTTGCTTTTAACGTTGATATCTGATATTCATATTCTGTCATCTCTGATGTTTTTCTAAGCCCCCTTCTACCTGTCCTCATAAATAAGGATAAGCTGTGGGTCTAATGGGGCAGCAGCAGTCATTGATGGCCAAATCCACATTTATTTCACATATCTTTAGTTCTGTGACTCAGTTTTATGTTGAGGGAACTAAACCTGTTTCCCCTAGATACATAAGTCAGTGTTTTTTTCAACCAGAGAAAGTTCAGTTTGAACTAAAGCGTGACATTTTGAAAAGCTTCTCAACTAAGGCTATGAGCTGATTTAGGCACCACCCCCACTGTGTGGAAATCAGACACACCTATCAAGCAAACTCACCCCTACTGTAGATTTGACCTGGCACATCTGCACTACATAAGACAATGCTTGTGATTCCAACAGCCGTGACGCAGCGCCTCATAGAAGCGTTCCACAAGCGGCTCTCAGCTCTGCTACGCAAAGAAATTGCGACCTTTCTATTTTTGTCGGAACCGCGGGACGTTGAACAGGCCGGGAGGGGAGTGGAAGGGCTAGAGCACCCCGTCAATGTTCACAATAAACACAATGTGAAGACTCACAATTGTATATCACTTCACTATTTTAATAGTGTCATCCATGTTGTTTATAACTGGACTAAGTGGAAGAAAACCATTTAACTATGTAGACTGCTCACTTTTATGGTAGAAGCACAAATTTTCTGGAAAAATTACTAAAACAATGAAATCTGTGAGTCAGGCAGGAGGACTGTGGACGAGGGTCTGGCACAGCATAGCCAGACCCTCCTCCAAAGCTGGCTGAAGGAGGGTCTGGCTACTCCACAGCATTCGGGGATGGGAGGAAAGAGTCACATTGGACAGATAGTCTAGCTAGCTGTCTCAATTTACCCTGCAGATATCTGAGGAGCACTCAACAATAGTCCTCAAAAATCCACAGAATTTAAAATCCCAACACAAAGAAAGCGGAAGGAAACAGAAAAGACAGGCATTCGTCAGAATTTCCTGCTGCACCGGAGCAATCCCCGAAGTGGAACATTAAGGATATAGTCTAGGAGACTGGGGTGGATCAGTGGGTAGAGCAGGCACACATTCTTAGACGCAGAAGTCCAGGGTTCAAATCCAACCAGTGATGATGTCCTGCATGTCTTCCCTCTTCTCTCCCCTAGCTGTCCTGTCAATTAAAGGCAGAAAAGCCCCAAAGAAATACTGTTTTTGTGTTAGGGATACAGACTAGGCAAAGCGAGACTGCCCCTAAACAAATTGGAATGTAATGTAATTTATTTATTTCAAGACAAGGACAGTGCACAATAAAACATTAATGTTGTACAACAAGTGAATGTGTGTGTGAATATATGCCAGGTTCTAGCAGATTGCTGTTTTCCACCTGTAGTCCCCGAGCAAGTTGATGGACAAATACATAGGAAATTAGTATAGAGAAAGAAAGTTATTAAATAAAATAACAGACAAAGGGCAAAGAGACAATGTATAAAACAGATAAACATGGAAGCAGTTTCAACAGGACAAGGCAGGCTGCCCCCACACACACACACACACACATTTCATAGATGTATACACTCTTGTCTTGACAGTAGCCAACACTAAGCAAGATGTGAGAGGGCGTGGGGACTTCTATATGAAATAATGTCTGCTGGCAGAGTATTCCATTGAGTCATGGCAATGCAAGAAAATGATGACTTGCCAAATGCCATTTTGCGTTGGGGAACACTACAATCACCTCTTGTAACTAGCGGCACACGTAGGTGTCACTTAAGGTGACAAACCAACAAAAAATTATCACTCAACTCTGCTGTTGCGTCAGCTGTACCAAAGCCCGTCTACGGAAAGCCTGTTCACTCCCTATTTAGCCCCATTGAAC
Source organism: Percina caprodes (assembly GCA_013375575.1). Lineage (NCBI taxonomy): Eukaryota > Metazoa > Chordata > Actinopteri > Perciformes > Percidae > Percina > Percina caprodes. The sequence continues at coordinate 318,041 of JABXJD010000176.1, read as the reverse complement.
CAAATGAGTTCCACAGGGGGTGATCGCAGGCAAGTGAAAAAGAATGGCACTCTAAGGTGCTAGATGGCTAAATGTATCTCTTTCGCCTGATTGCTGTTAGTTTTTGCTAACCAAGTTCAACATGGATTGTAGGTCAAGAGTTGAATGAACGAGTACTTCCGTCCTCTTTGAGTTCTTACAGGCTGAAAAAATCTACAACAGCCAGCAGTGTGTATTTTCTTAGTCTAGACAAAAAAATGATACCCTGAGAAAAGTGGATTTTGAGGGGTATAGCTCCATAGACCTCCATTCATTCTGAACTCACCTGCGATCACCCCCCAGTGAATTCTATCACCCCCAGTTCAGAAGTCGGAAGTATCAATTATTAGAAATCCTCTGCCTCTACTGTGCTCTTTAGCATATTTCAGCTCTGTTTACTGCTTTAGTTTCTAGCTGGTGAACATATTGAAGCACTAATAGCAGCTAAGGAGCTGGATATTTTTTGTCAGGTTAAATGAGTTATACATGAAAAGATTTGATTTTATATTTTGAGAGAGAAGCTGTGGCTTTTCCCCACTGACTTCAACACAGTCAGGGGTTTGATTAAGCAAGCATTTAACAGCCGCTTGAATATTTGGCATCTAGTGGCTGCAACTAGAGATTTTTTGCTTCCCGATACCGATTCTGATTCCTGACCTTGCGTATTGGCCAATATCGAGTAGTGATCCGATACCAGTGTGTCATGTATTTTATTATGTTTTAACAGCTGTATACTACTATCCCTGTATGGATGTAATATGATTTCTATCTTTGTTGTCGGTCTGACTCTTGTTAAACTCTTTGTGAAACATGAAGAAACAATGAATGCCACAAAGCTTTCTTTTTTATCCAGTTAGACAGTCAGATATAACAGAAAAAGAATATAAATAAACTACTTAAACATAGATTTTCTTTAAGGCTTTAGTATGTGGTATCTGATCGTGCATTAACTCCAGTTCTTCCCGATACCAGCATTGTAGACAGGATCGGAGGCATCGCTAACTTTAACTCAACCAAACACCACAAGACCCATCATTTTCTCATTGGAACAGCAGTTAAGAATAGGCTCTCTCTCTGGTGTCTTTGACATATATTTTTTTAATGGCACATGGGAAAACGTGTCATATTTTTGATTGTTGTATTTATCGTCATATTTTAGCTATATACAAAACTGCACTAGTTTATACATTTCAGTCTTTATAATCTCTTTGACATCGCTTACTTTCCTCTGGGAATTGAGTATATGATGGGGCAGACATAAAGGTTAATTGTGAAATGACACGTGAAGTCCCACTCCCGCAGAACTATGAAGTAGCTGTATCAAATATCTCACTGAGAGGTGTTTGGCAGAAAGAAGCAGTCTGACTTCACTTCTAAACACAAGTCTGACGCACAAAAACAAAAAAAGAAACAGACAGAGGGAGAGTTCACTGTGGCTTGATAAACGCAGCAGTCAAACTTTAACAATCACATCACACTACATGTGGAGTCTTTGATGTCAGAGGTTCAGGACCGGGTCACACGATCATTAACGGCAACCCAAGAGAGCCTGTAGCGGCGCGGTGGAGTGAGTGCGATTCAGTGGGAACCGGAAATTGGCTCAATTCAAGTCTGAGTTGGCTTGCTGACAAGATTATAAGAGTGTGTGCAGTGACTGTGTGTTATAGTAGAGGTAAGGTTAATTAGTGTCAGTGAAAGAGGAGACTACACAATTATAGTTTTGCAATCAAAAGACACCTCAGAGGCCGACATAACAGTACGACAGCAATAATACCTTGGAGGCTGAAACTGTCTGGGCTTTGTCAGACATGATTGTGGTATTGTAGGTACAAGGCTCAGCTGTACTCCAATACCACACAAGTATCACCTAGGGTATTTCATGATTTTTTTTTTTTTGAAACATGTGTACTGCTAAAGAGTTACTTTCAACCCAAATACTAAATCTAGAGCTTGCCTGTCACGGCTGGAGACAAGACTAACTTGAAAGCAAGCATTCATAAAACACAGAATCTCTCCAAGGCATGCCCTATCTCACACTGTTAATGCAGTGTGAATTTTCCCAACCCGGGAACACATTTGTTTCCCATTATTCCGACACCACATGAATGCAGCACAAGCGCCTTATCGCGCAATGCTAACAAAAGTGAAAAATTATTTGTTTATCCACCCAGTGATTTGGTTCCACTCCAAAATGTAATGGGTTCTTCCTTGGCCCATGCTACACCCGTCCACCAAATATCATGAAAATTGGGCCTTTAGTTTTTCAGTAACCCTACTGACAGACGGACAAATAGACATAACCTCCTTTGCGAAGGCAATAAAGAGGCCAATAAATAGTGAACTAAAGCATTAAAGTTACGGGATGGACAACTAAAACAGTGAGCTTAAAGACGCCAAAAAGCTCAGTAGAGCTGAGGGAAACTGCAGAGTGGGGTGATAATTATCCATGGCTTCATCCCTACAAGCGACCCATTTATATTGTTAATATACATATACTATATGGATTAGAGCAGCTTTGAAGTTTCATGTAATCAGTTTGACCAATTGTCAGCGTCAGCTTTAACAGTGAATAAAAAGCTCAAGAAAGCACAAAGTGCCATTACTATGGTTAGCAAAGCATTGATTAAAAACAGTTTAAACGCCCGTGGGTCAAGGCGACAGAATGGCTGGGTAACATAATATCACTTCAGACTTTTTGCTCTTGGAAAGCAAGAAACCCCCAAAACCTCAAAGGAAAACCCACCCACACTCAAAAAGCTGGTCAACTTGTCATTAAACAACCTTAATTTAGCATGTTTGTATTGAGAGCTTAGGTTCCAGGAGAACGGACATTTCCAGTTGGAGCACTCCCAGCAGGATCAGACTATTTGAAGCATTTCATAGTGCAGGAGCATAGGAACAAAGGCTAAACTAATGTGCAACTGTTTTGACATTAAAGACATTTGCGATATTCAGGCTTTCACTGAGGAGACCTGTGTCCCTGTACCCAGGGAAACCAAAAGTTGAGATTATATTGAGTGATAGTAACAGTTATACATTGTAAGTTCTTAGCAACACCATCCAACGGCCTGGTTGCTGCCCACTGGTCAAACTGTGCAGCCTCTGGTCAACCCATACGGCGGGCGGCAGCAGCCTCTTATATCCATACAAACACGGGCCAATCAGAAAGCACTAACCAAGTGCAGGTCACAACCATGTCTAGGATTTTCAGAAATATAGGGGATCAGTGAGCGAACACTTGATCACTTTAAAAATTATTCAGCAGAGGCCAGGATATATAAACTAGAAAAATAGAAATTACACAAATCGCCCCCAAAAAAAAAAAAACAGTCATATTTCATAAAGTATCATACAAACCATTGTATGAGAATACGTTGCAATATTACACATTATCAGAAGTCATTGCATGTTTAACTAAAATTTTGGGAAGTGCTTACGCACTTTTTGCCCAGAGTTAGATAAGAAAATTAATGTCTCACACAGTAAAGCTGAAGCTACCACCAACAGCCGCTTTGCTTAGCTTAGCTTAGCACAAAGACTGGAATTATCTCTGTCAAAAGCAACATTAAACTGGCCTCTGGCTGTTGCAACATATCAACGCTGTCGGTTGAAAATCTGATATCTCCCAAAGTGCTCCTGGAAATAAAAAGACTCATTTGAAAACATTTTATTGAGCCATTTACCTCAGACAAAATCGACTCGTCACTATTTAAGTAACTGTCATAAGGGAAGGTGAAAAAAACAGTTGTAAAGGGTGATAGCCTTGATTTATGTAACAAAATTAAAAAATATGTTTCTGCCTGACAGCGACATGCAGACATGAAAGGGAATTGATCTTCTTGTCTAACTTCCAGCTAAATAGCAAATAATTGGTTTTCCCAACATGACAAACTGTTCATTGCAAGCATAAACATCTTGCATTGTGTGTTGTTTGCTGCAAATGTATTCAAGGACACGCTGGGCGGTGACTATTAACACTGATTCTGACTTTTTTTTTGGCATTTATTGCATTTGCAGATGCTATTTTCAAGATATTAAACTGCGGGACAATACACCTTTACTCTAAAACTTTCCTGTTATTTCCCTGCTATCTGCTGCTGCCTCCTTCTCTCTCTCACTCATCAGCTCTCAGAGACAGGAAGCAATTCACTAACCCCTTCTCTTCACCACTCCAGTTGTTCCTGTCTCCAGCATTTTGGCAAACCATTTTGATAAATACCATGACAATTCATAAACAGGGAGCCCAGCCATACCATATTAGCCTCAATATGATGGAGTGTGTGAACATGGAGCACAAATCCAGGGCCCCCTGACTGAGTATAGTGCAGTATCCTCTTAAATCCCTTCAAAAAGCAAGCATTCCCTCATGGATTCATGAAAAGAGCCCATTTATAGACATGAAAAAAAGGCCCGTTTCAACAGACATTAAGTGTGGCGGCCAAGGAAAACAATGTGCCTGGCCAGAAAAACTGAAGTCTGTAATGCACCGACTTAATTCCATTCTCTCGCATGAAAAGAGAATAAAAAGTTCAGGGCTGGCTGGAAAACTCGCTGTGTTTGAATTGTGTGCGACTGACAGAGGCACTGACATACAAAGTATCACTCTGCACGAAAATCAACTTGAGGCTAAATCACACCACAGGCTGCCTCAGCGGGGCCGGAGTACGTCACAGTGATATGACAAGTGATTTATAGACAGCAGCAGGATTGAGAGAAAACGTGAGCGGGAAGTGAAGTAAGAAAGAGAGAGAGAGAAATAATCAGACTGGGAAGGGAAGAGAAAGTATACAGAGACAGTAATAAAGTAAGGGGGAGAGGGAGAGTGCTTGGTGCCAGTCGGCGGCCCATTTGGTCCATTAATGTGGAGAGTAACGGCCTCGCTGACTGAGGGATGATGGGAAAATGGCCTTTTCCTGTAGGGTAGCTCTTGAAGTGATGTATAGTTGTGAGGACAGAGCGCGGCGCTAGATGGCCGATTCCTCCTGCCTCAGCTCAAACAACAGGGGGCCTTCCTGCAAAGAGAGGGCACTATTACATTACAGAGCCAAACCAAACTGCAGTGTGTCAACTGTATTGTTTTGGTTTGATAACATTAAATCGGTTTCGTTTCAACTTTAACTGTTGCTGGTGCAACTTAAGGAGAAAATGATACGACACAAATACACAGTTAAAAAAGATGTGAATACCTTGTAAACCTCAAAACTGTTGTTTCAGTTAACTTTTTAATCAATGCTCTAAATGTGAGATGTTTGTGACACACATCATCTTCATACCAGCAACAAGGAAAGGAATTTGGCGACGTGCATGTGTTACATTGGCACGGGGGGACTGCTGTGATTTGTAGATTTTGCAGGGAAGTTGCGGCGATTAAACAAAGTTCCGAGGTCGCACTGATGTCACAGAGTTTGGCTGATTTTGCTAGCCTGGATGCTAGCCAAACTTAGCCCCACCCACAACATTTGAGGTTGGGAAGTTTGGGCTGGACTTGATCCGTTGTGGAGATACTATGCTCGAACCAGAGCTGTTTGGACCAGTGAAATTGTCAGGGCGGGCTTTATATGATGATGGACAGATGATCAACAGTAATGTAATCAACCACATCACCAAAGGACGCTTGGGTTGAATTTGTTTGTTGGAGAATTGAGATGTGTAGGTTCCACCTTTGCATCTGTTATAGAAGACATGGACAGCAAATACATTTTAAAAGAGGAACAGAGAACCGCGATCAAGGCATTTGTCGATCGGAAAGATGTTTTTGTCGTCCTTTCTACGGGATTTGGCAAAAGTTCAACATACATTTACGTCACATGCTCCGTTGCTCTGATTGGTTGTAGGTCTATCCAATTGAGTGCAGAGGCATTTTCTTTCCCGGTTCGGTTGAAACACCTTTATCACAGCCCAATGGAGCAGTATCAGACTCATAATCTGACTAGAATCTGAGTATGACAACTTCCAGCTATGAACGTTCATGAATTCTTGCCAATTCCCGAAAGGATTTTCTACTAACCATAGCAATGGCACTTCAGCCCTTCTTGAGCTTTTAAGAAGCTAACTGACACATGGTTAAAATGATTACATGAAACTTTAAAGCTGCCCTTATCAACATTTCTATACTAACCTCAGATCAAATGACAATGTAAAATGGGACAAACCCACAGATATTTTTCACCTGATTCAGCAGTTTTCTGTCGCTATACTGAGCACTTGTCAGTCAGTCAATGGTCATGTTTACGGCAAAATTTGGAAAAACATCCCCAAATTTGCTAAATAGTTTCACGCTCGATTGAGGTGGTTTTTGCCTTTTTTTTTAAAAGAGTTAATGCACAAAATGGGAGATTGAAACAGCTTTGCCAAATAAGTTGTGACGTAGCAAACATTTAACTCACATGACTATAGTCCCGGTATCCATCGGATGGGGGAAGGATCGGGATACGGGTCCCATCCAGTACAGCGTACACTTGTGGCACAAGGTGCGTAGTGGAGTTGCGGTGCGCTATAGCCTGTGCCTCAACCATCTTGGGTAAATTTATGAATTGGTTCAACAGTTTGAATCGTATGGCCCTCCATACGGCGCATACACAGCGGTGAACGGTTGTCCTGCTGACACCAAATTTATTCTGCACAGGTGGCCAACTTGTACAATGCTACCTCTCTCCATTTGACCAAAGAACTTACTGTAGCTTCCAAACTCTTTGATTTAGCAAGTCGGCTTGCAATGAACATGAACCATGCGTAACGTCAACTCGTGACGAAACTACGGTTTGAAAAGTCTAGTTTATTCACTCTAAACCAGTTGATGGAAACAAAAAGTTTACTTAGAATTGGCTTGGCCATTAGATGGAAACATAGCTACTGTCAATGTCAGCTCACTGTTTTGGCTTGCTCTTAGCGCTCTCATTAACCTCACACCCACTGTACACTTCTAGCAACTAGCTAGTGAACACAGCGGAGGATTTAGCTGCTAAAGTGTGTCAGGTGTTGGTGCAGCGCTAGTCTGGCTCAAGCAATGTACAGTACATTGCCTTCACCTCTCGCTATCACCTCTATCGGGGCTTAGCGCCACCCAGGACTGGTGTGATTGGTTCAAAGAAATACAAACAAGCCAGAACATTTTTCACCTATCCCAAAATAGAGGGGATATTGCCAGAGCATACTTACATTCTGGATATAGGTCTGACAATGTGAGACTAATGGAGACCAAACCAAAACCTGGAAAGGAAAGTGAATACTGGACTTGCATTTGGCCAAAAAACTTAACTGCAAATGAATATTAATGTTACTCCTTAAGTGCTGATTTGTTGAATAGACAGCTGTTTTCTATGCACATTTCTATACATCGACTGTATCAGGTGGTAATATGTCAGTGTTGTTGCATTTGTTTGTGCTGCCCCTAAAGAATGCTGGTTTTAAAATTGATAATTATGTTTAAGCTGCCTCCTTTTTTGTCTGTTAAGTGACTAGAGCTATGTCACCATATAAATATTTATGTATGTATATGTTATAAATGGTGTTAAGGAGAGGGGAGCACCCGGAAAAAAAATTAAAGCATAAAAGTGCAAAAAAAAAAAGACAGCACAAAATAGGTAATAAATTGTCTGAAGAAGTTTCTGAAAATGTCCAAGTGTCTAAATTATTGCTAACAATGCACACCAAATTCCTTCACAGTCACAGGAGGACAGTCCTAAAATGCTTTGTTTAGCGAAAATAGTTGCGTTTAAATTTCCATGAGTCCACCAATGAATAGGAGACACTGGGATAACGTTGGCCAGGAACTTTAGAAAGCTTTTAGACGTTTCATAACCTCTTTTGTTGTCTTTAGTTTGGTCACCATCGAAATGTGTTTGCATTGATATACTGTCATTTTTTTTCAGAGCGCCGCTCTCCCTCATACTATACAATAGAAAACTTTTTCTGGGACCAAAGCGAGCCTAGGGGGGTAGGTCATTTATTTTTTATTTCATTTCATTTTATTTTTGGGTGAACTATTCCTTTAATCCCTTGACATTTCTTTTGTATGATGTTTGCATGTCATAAGGTTTGGGGCAACAACACATTTACTCTTTGCTGGCATGAAGCGTCAAAAAGATTTAAAAGTGATCCATGATGTTTTGGAATTTTTTTGTCCCTGTTCACAGTTACAAAACTCAGGTGGCTTGGGAATTATTTCAACTTGCACTTTAACAAATCATCTCAATTCAAAACCTGTCAAATCAAAATTATTCACAAGATGATATCCCATTTAGAAGTGAAAAAGTGCATTCTCTTAAAGTGCACTTATGACACTTTTTCTGGGATTTGGCGTGTTATTTTGTGTCTTTGGTGCTTCCACATGCATACAAAAAAAACCTATCCGTGCTGTTTTGAGTGAAATCCCGTTTCTGGATGTCCTCTGCCTTCAATGTCTGGGTGAGCTGTTCAAAATTTGCACGCTAGCGTAATAGCGTGCAGTGATCTGCAGCAATGTGCAGTACAACAAAAATATGGTGTTTTTTGAAAATAAAACCGTGTAAACCTATTCTGGTACAACCTCAAAATACAATTATGAACCTGACAATTAGCATAATATGGGCGCTTTAAACTCTCCGTAACTATTTGTGCAGGTGAGTGTTTAGCAACACAAGACAACATTTGGTATTGTAGTACAAATGAACTAAAGCTGTAGCTTTTGTGCTTTATTTCAAAGTGGCAACTTTAAGCTTGTCTGCTCCATCATTCTGACTAAACAACAGCATAGTCTGGGGGCAGTTAACAAGGAGCCAGCAGACAGGTCTGCTGCTGGAGTGTGAAAGTGACTGCAGCGTCTGGTGCTGTGAACCGTTCCTACTGGAAAAGAAAGATATGCAATCATGGCTGGCTTTTTAGAAATGCAGCTGTTCCAGAAGATGTGAATAATAGGTGCAATTTGAGATTGTTGTCAATTTTTCAAATAACTGACAAACACGTCGTGGATGATTGTTCTCAGACGGAGGGCCTCTGAGGAGGAATGGCCAAAACAACTCGCTTAGAGAAAATTGCAGTCTTGAAAACACTGGAGGAGTCAGGAGAGTGATCACCATTTCCTAATGAAAGCTCTTCTCATGGGAGACATTTGGACTCATCCTTCACAGAGTCGGACAGACAGATGGGCCTCAGCTTTAAAGGCTCCCTATCACATGTTTTCTTATGATTAGTGAGAGTAAGTGCTAAGCGGGAGCCCCACAAACTCCTCAGTGGGAATCTGCTGTTGGATGGCACAGTTTTTCAAAAGCGCGAGTTGGTCTGTCCGCACATACTCAAGCCTTTTTGTGCTTTTCTGTCTTTGGTTTTTCAGTTCAGCACCAAGCTTAACATCCGGTTTCTCACTTTCCTTTTTGTGAAAAAGGGTTCTTTATCTAACTTAGTTTGGTGTTTCACTATGGGAATCGCCTCGGCGTGACCAACTATGGAAGCTCCAATGACACCACGTCTGTCCGTGACAGACAGGTCGAACTGTGCTGGGGTCACGCCCCCTCATATAATCACAGTCGACCGGCTCCTTACAAATCATTCTCGCTTTCTTCCCGTGAAGGAACTGTATTAAGCTCCCTCAGCGCTTCTAGGCTAGATTGGTTGGCTAAGATCTGCTAAACAGTTCACAGACGGACCGTTAAGGACTATGTCGCCGAACGCAGTATTCCAACCCAGTCTGGATTTGCTGAGTAAGTACTTCGATTGAAGTTTTTACCTTGTAATTACACAGTTAAAGCAGTGTCCGCGTCACGGCGAACTGTCTTTTCCTGCCGTCTAGTCGGTATTTACTTATCGGCTGCTAGCGGTGTAACTCTTGTACCCTTAGGCTAACGCGTTACGACGAGCCTCCCTAGGTGTCTAACTCTTTCGGTACAAGGTTAAAGTTAGCGCTGGCTAAACCCTGGGTGCTACTTTAGCCAACAGGCTAACGTGTTACGACGTGCCTGCTAGGGCTGTATATTTACGCCGTCTTTTCTTCCTTTCCAGTATGTCCTCAGCAGCAGCCCCTGCCAAAGGGCAAGGAGCCGAAGGCGAGTGAGGCTGTACCCCTCCCGTGCCCCGCGTCATGCTGGGCATCCATATCGGGCAGGGACCCTCATCCGATGTGTATAGCCTGCATGGGCGCTAAACACGCTCAGTCAGCGCTGGCTGACCCCCAATCGTGTGCCCACTGCGCAGCTATGTCGGAGAAAATACTGGAAAGGCGGCTGAGAGTGGCCGTGGCTCAGGACCCATGGCGGTCGGGAGCCACCCCAAAGGCCACAAGCAGCACCCATCAGCCGCGAGCTACACCTAGCTGGGCGGACATGATGGACTAGGAATCCCCGGTCATATCTCCGCTTTTCAAGGACCTCCTCGAGGTGGACCCGGGCAGTGAGGACACGGAGGGTGATGCCATCTCCAATCTCCTTGACATGGATGGAATGGAGAACGAGGAGGAAGACTCCACATTCCCCATTCCACAGTCAAGGCCCCCTAGTGCATCCGATACTGCTACCCCAGCGGACAGTAACTTTTACAAGGTTTGTAAACGGGCAGCGGCAAAATTGGGAATACAATGGCCAGCAGCCCAGGACCCCGAGGGGGCAGAGAGAGACCTGTACGATGGCAGGAGGCTCCCACCAGCTTAGCCACCGGCGAAACAGCTTCTGCCGGCTGTGCCTGCCTGTATAAAGGAGATGAGTCAGCACTGGTCCAGCCCTTTTAAGAGTAGGCTCCCAACCAAGGACTGCTCTAAGCTTGAGATCTTCGGGATGGGGGCACTGGGCTGGCCGAACCCAAACCGCAGCTCTCTCGCCTCCTACAGCATTCCTCTGCCTAACAAGATGGCGCGGTTCACCGCCTCCATGAGGATGTACAGATATGCAGCACAGTCAGTCTGCTCCCTGAATGCGATGACACTGCTGGCTGCATACCAGGCGGAAATCCTGGAGGACATGTGTTTTACAGGCATTTTACGGAGAGTGGACTCTCTACCCACAAGTGGTGGAACAAGTCTGGTGGAGATACGGTCAGGCAGCCCTAGATCTCTTCGCCTCGCAAGAAAACAAAGTGTCCAATGTTCTTCTGTCTGTCAGACGTAAATGCACCGCTGGGTGTGGATGCTCTAGCTTACTCGTGGCCAAACGAGCTACTCGATGCATTTCCCCCCCTCAGTCTTATCTCCCCCACTCTGGCGAGGGTGAGAGGGCAGGGCCTGTCGCTAATCCTGATAGCGCCGCGGTGGCCATCCAAGCATTGGTTGGCAGAAATAATACAGCTCCTGGTGGGAGAGTCATGGCCTCTCCCCATACGCAGAGACCTTCTCTCCCATGCGGGCTGGGAAATTTATCACCCCCACCCGGACCGCGTAGTGCTCTGGGCTTGGCCCGTGAGAGGTGGAACCTGAATGCATCAGGCTTGCCAGAACAGGTCATTGACACCATTCAGAGCGCAATGGCCGTATCCACCCGCTCTCTTTACAGTGGAAAGTGGCGGGTTTTTGAGGAGTGGTGCGAACGTAGGGATTCAATCCTTTTTCAGTGTTCTGTGGTGGACCTGCTGTGTTTCATGCAGTACCTGATGGATGAAGGAAAAGCTTTCTCCACAATTAAGGTGTAATTGGCTGCTGTCTCAGCCTGCCACGTGGGTTTCGGAAATAAGCCCGCAGGGCAACATCCCTTAGTTTGTTGTTTCATGAAAGGGGCACGCCGCAAGCTCCCAATTTCCAGGCCCCTGGTTCCTTGATGGGACTTTTCGGTCATGTTGGACGCCCTCTCTCATCACCCATTTGAGCCTATGTAGGCAGTAGGGATGAAGTTTGTCTCTCTTAAAACAGCTTTGCTCTTGGCTTTAACCACTGCAAAGCAAGTGAGTGACTTCCAGGCTTTGTCTGTTCAGCCAACCTGTCTCCAGTTTGCCCAAGGGGTCTCTAAAGTCTGTTTGCGGCCCAACCCAGCATTTGTGCCTAAGGTGGTGGAGTCAGCCTACAGGTGCCCCTCAATGGAGCTCAGGGCTTTCCACCTGCCTCTGTTCTGTTCTGTTGAAAAGGCTTCACATGTTGTGCCCTGTCAGGGCCCTGCACATGTATGTAAGTCGGACAGCTGTGTTCAAAAAAGCTGATCAGCTGTTCATGTCCTGGGCTACTCACAAGGGTAAGCCTTTGTCCCGCCAGAGGCTGTCCCACTGGACTATGGAAGCTATATCATTGGCCTATGAGTGTAAAGGTTTGCAGGCCCCTCGGGGTCTGAGAGCTCATTCAACAAGAGGCATGGCCACTTCATGGGCCCCTTTCAGGGGTGTTTCATTGGCAGAAATTTGTGCGGCAGCGAGCTGGGCTATGCCTCAAACTTTTGTGAGGTCCTACCGACGCTATGTTTCCGAAACGTCCCTGGCACGGGCTGTGCTGGAAGTGACGGTGCCCGGGTTGGTGTGACTCTTAGTTCAATGTCATTTGGCTTTGGGAGATTCAGGCAATCCGGGAGTGGTCTATATCTCCCATGGTGAAACACCGAACAAAGTTAGAAAAAGAACTTTGTTACTTAACGTAACCTCGGTTCTTTGATAACAGAGTGAGGTGTTTCACCAACATGTCCCTCCTTGCAGAGACACGGAAAGAAACCTATCTGGAATGATTTGTAAGGAGCCGGTCGACTGTGATTATATGAGGGGGCGTGGCCCCAGCACAGTTTGACCTGTCTGTCACAGACAGACGTGGTGTCATTGGAGCTTCCAAAGTTGGTCACGCCAAGGCGATTTCCATAGTGAAACACCTCACTCTGTTATCAAAGAACCGGGGTTACATTAAGTAACCTAAAGATTTCCCCAGATCCTTATTCCTAACCATAATGAAACTAAATGTCCTCTTTAAAGTCAATCTATCTGCTGGCCAACAGTACAACACATCAACCAACAGATCAGATGATAGGATACAATGAGAACTTAGCTTTGTTAAAGAAAGAAAAGAAAAAGAAAAAAAAAGCCCGCAAAAAGTAGTTTCCTAATTGGGCCTGCTTGGGGAAAAGCGTGTCAGGGCTGAAATCCATCACGCTGATTGCTGGCCTTGTCTGTGTGGAGCCACATGGGGGTGGTGCTGTGTGGGGTTTTGTTGGGGTTCTTGTGGTTTTAGATTCTGCACACGCTAGTTGGATCTCGGGAGGGAAGCCCTCGCGCAGCCCAAGAGTAGCTCATTACCTCGGTTAGTCATCGGCCCCACTGTCTGCAGCTGGATGATAAATGAGCAGGTCCTCCAGGGTGGCTCTGGCAGCCCTGTGGCACAGGGTCAGGCTGACATCTCCGGGGGCAGACAGAAGGGAGGCAGAGTAACAAGCAACCACACTTCAGAGAATCCGTAAAGAGCTTTCTGGAACTTTAAAAACTCTCCAGTGGCTATATTGTAGGTCTTCTCTGGCAGCACAAGTTGATTTTGTTTCTAAAAGGACTACTTCCCATCCATCTCAACACTGATCACTTATAGTCTATTTTAGGGGGGATGATATTGATTCACTTAAGAATTGATCCAAGACTAATGTTAGCAGAGTAGAGAAGCGGCTGACCAGCAGACACTGCAACACTTCACAAGACTTCAAACAACTCTGGTCAGGCAAAAAATATTTACTCAGTCCATGTTTCAAAGGCCCTGCACTTGTACAGTTGTGAATGCAAGGGGGGTTTGTTATTATACAACATTTAACCAGTGATTCCGGTCACTTTTGCTTTCTCATTACACACACTTAATTGAGAACAGATTCAGAATCAAAATGTGAGTTTACTTAAGAATTCCCACCCCTAGTCTATGTCTAATCAATTTTTGAGTTTAAATAATGACCAATATCTTTATCCTTCATTGCAAAACATAGCTCCAATAATTTGAGCTAGCCAAACTAAAATCAAGATTTAAACAAACCTATAACAAATTGTTCAGAAGAGAACATTTTTTAGTGAAAGCTGGTATACTTATTGAAGAAGATGCCAAGTTCATTTTACATGTTGTTGTTGCCAGGCCTGCTATTTGTTAGCAGGCTAAGCTAACAAAGCCAAGACAGTTAGTTCAGATCAACATAGTTGCATACACCATTGCTGAGCTGCAAAAGTCACAGTTTAGCAGCTGATCTCCAGGTGGCCAAGTGTCTTTTTTCTTCTTAGATATTTAGGTTATTTGCACACAGCTCATTCTGCAAATTATCGTTCAGTTTTTATTTGAACTTTTAATATTCCAATGTCTGCCTTTAGGAGCTCTCTGTCTCTCTGTCACACTCATGACAGCCATGACTTCCCTGTCATGAATAAATGTGGTCTAATTCTCCTCAGATGTCAGTTGTTTTTTCACCATAAAGTCTGGCAAATTGCACTGATTTGCAGTCATAAATTTGTCATGCACAAGTTTCCCCTCCGACTCCAGCAGACATTCCCACTTTCAGCTGCCACTGCTGCGGCTACTTGCAACACTAATGCATGAGACAACCGGACGTCTCCCAGAGAGCGAGAGGGCTGTGTGTGTGTGTGTGTGTGTGTGTGTGTGTGTGTGTGTGTGTGTGTGTGTACCTGTCACTCTTGCTTGAGTGATGTTGATGTGAGCTCAAGTGGCATGACCGTGGCTCTCTATGAGGGAGGTATGGCACAGAATCCAGACTGTAGAGGAGCATGGTGTGTGTGTGTGTGGCGCTTGGCACAAATCAGATGAAGGGATGTCATGCCCCTCAGACTCTTTCTCTCTCTCTCACTCAGTCACTCAGTCACTCACACACACACACACACACACACACACACACACACACACACACATATCCAACAGCAGCGTGCATGAATGGTCATTCAGCTCCAGCCAGCAGTATGAAAACAAGTCAAAGGGAGGAAGAGGAGGAGGAAAAGGGGGATGATGAAGGATGGGGTCTTGGGCCAAAAGAAACATGGTGGGCTCGTCTGTCCTCCTCCCTGTCCTGATGAGCACCCCAGGCAAATATTCTGTGAATGAGAGCATATTTTGGGGGGCTACACTTTGAATTTTACCCTGCGAAAGAGAGGGAGAAGGTGGAGGAGGAGAGGTGACTCATCCATGATGTCATACAAGATGAAAAATTTTAAATGAGTCTCAATGTGTAATAGAAGACGTGAATTTTGGCCTGCGTCTTGGTCTGGTACTTCTATTACTGTACCGCAGCACTGGTGCTTAACCTTTTCAGCTTGAACCCAAAAATAAAGTCGTGCCCTTAAAAACTGCCCGGGCAACCCTTGTTTGTGTGGTCCAGAAAGCTCTTTACAATGTACAAAACGTCTGTGGGGAGGCATGCATGGATGATAGTTAGTGGAATAGTTCATCGCAGTAATGTGCTTATTTGCATCCATGCTGAAATGTAAATGAAAAGATTGATACCACTCTGACATGAGAGTGGTATTGAGCTTATCATCTAACTGAAATATATATATATATATATATATATATATATATATATATATATATATATATATATATATATATATATATTTCCCAAATTTGTTGAGCTTGTCATGTAACCGTCGAAACAGAAAGAGCATTATGAGCTAATACATATTTCCAGAGCAGCTACAAAGAAGAAGAAAAAGAGAGCTTTTATTCCACAGTTTCATTTATAGAACAAGTAAAAAAGTCCTCATGGAACATTAAGCCTCAAACTCGTTTTAATATTTGAGCTTCAACACCTAATAATGATTATCTCTCTCTCTTTCTCTCTCTCCACTATACTTTGTGTAGCAGCTATATTAGTAACCAGTCTAACGTGTGTGGGACCAGAGCCTGGACACAGTTCTTTTGATCTCTGGCTGCAAACCCACAGTAATGAGGTGACTTTATGATCATTGAGAATTTATGCTCATTGGATACAACAGTTTTCAATTCAGCTTATTATGAACCGTGTCCGTCTGACGTTTTCTCTACTTCTCCCATTGCAAGAAAGCCGTTAAGTGAGAGGTCTTATGAAGTTTGCTGCGGGTGTGACAAGACTCATAAGGGTTTCAATTACCTTTGAAGTGGCGGCTAATCACTGTGGTGAAGCAGTTTTGGCTCAGTGGCTACAGCTGCTAAACCAGAAGAGTCAATATGGACCTGGAGCCTTGACACATTTCCACAGGGCAGGGTGGCACAATAGAGATTCATAGTCTTCAAAACATTAATGTCAAAAGTCAGGTTTTGTCACTAAAATCAAAGAGTACAGGTTCAGCAATCAATAATAAGAGGTATACAATGACTTATGCACACAGTAGGAGCCCAAAACAACATGACCATGGCTCCAGATGGAGGGGGAATCTGTGACAGAGGTGAGGGTTACACTTGTTTCCCCATCTGAACTTTAAAGTCGACCCTTAACCCTTTAAATCACATCCCCAGTCACATTGTGCACCTGGTTAACAATATATGCCAAAGAAATACAAAACAAATCAATTTAGTCATAAATCAAAAATCCAATCAAGGTTTATTCCTGTAAAACAAAATAGGCTTACATAAGCTCGTACCAACCAATGTTAATGCCATGAAAATTGATCTGCAACTTCAAGCGGTAAAGAGCTAAGCTAGCTAGCACTTTTCAATGACCGAATCAAGTTCATTCCATGTCTCTGCCTGCCGATCCTGTTTCACTTGGAAATATGTCACAATATGGAAGTGAGAGACTCTCGAAATTTCATCTTGACTTCTAATGCCAGGTACTGAGTGCAGCTTTCTCTATATTAAGATTATATTAGATTAGAATTTTTGGAAGACCCGAGGGGGTGACGCTTACATCCAGGACTTGACCACTTACAGAAAATTGTTTTTCACTTAGATTTGGTGGGAAAAACTGTACTTTGAGGAAACTCTCAAAGAATCCAAGCAGAAACGAAGATGCAGATGAGAGAGGTAATTCCCCCCCACTTCCAGTATAAGCACATCTGTGAAGTTTGTTTTAACCAAACCTACAAGGCTATGGTGAGGAAAATAGTGTGGTCATGGTTAAAAGAAACCAAAATGTAGCTGTGATTGGATGTGAACTGTGGTCTCCAACATCAAAGTCGTGCCCTTTGTCCCCCCAAGCATCTTCCCTGACCCCCTTCTTAAGAGGTTTTGTGGCACCATAACAATGTCAAGCTATACTTTTAGGGCCCCAGATCCCAAGGGGGCCCTTTGGTAATCAAGCCTTGGTTACTGTCGCCTTTGCTTTCTGAGAGAGAAGTGTAATTATTTGCATGACCACAAGACGCTGCTTGTCAGTAAAACATAAGCATTGGTCGTTTCAAGTGTTTGATCGAATGATTAATGCTTTTGTTTTTACTCAGCCTGTTCTCATGAACCATTCGTTCAAAAAGCTACAAAATGTTAAGCATTGTAATTTGTAAGCATTCCACGTTTTTTTGTTGATGCTGTATTTACTGCTTTGCCAGCGTCGGGAGGAGGTTGGGGTGGATGGGTGGGCGTTAACATTTAGAACTTTCAAGCCAGAGAGCGTAGTTCGCTTCCCGGAGAAAACTAAAGCCTTTCATTCAGGACATGCGTGTTCCTTAGGAGTGTTTAAATCCAAACCACAAGCATTTCGGTGCCTAATCTTCACTCGGGGTGCTGTGTACCGGACTCAAAGTCACCTATTTTCAGTTAACTGAACCACCAATTACCCCTCGATACAACAGAGGTCCATAGCCCGGGTCACAAAGCTCTGTAGCGGCTCAAACAACTAGCAACTGCCGCTTGGCGTGACCAACCGGCGGTTTCCTAATTTCGTAGGATATCACACGTCTTGGTGTGCATACCTTTTTGTATGATATCCAACCCGTTCTCACTCTGAAGGTGTAAAATACGGATGTTTGGACAGTGGCTGGGGAGAGCAGCATCTACACAGGGTTTAGCGAGTAGTATGTAAGGAGGAAATTCCACAAAGGAAGGTTGGACGGGGGGGTGGATGGGTCAAACACAGGACTTTCACCCAGAAGAGCGGGGTTTGTGCCCCATGTGTGTCCTTAACCGTCCCGTTATTGTCGCGTGTGATGGAACCGTAAGCCCACCCACAACCTTTTCCTGAATCCAGTCGTTCCGTTCCCGCATGTCACGGAAACCATAAGCCCATCCACAACCTTTTCCTCAACAGTGTCAAAAGGGACGCCAATAGTCCCGACCAAGCACGTGTTATATGACGGTAAAGGTCTCAAACAACAAAGGCACCTGACCAAACGTCTGTATTTTACGAGATGGGAGTGAGAATGTGTGGTGACATCATACGTTCATGAGAATGCCCTGTTTTACTGGTGAGGACGATCTAAAACGCCATCAAAAGAAGACTCACAAGAGCAACATTCATTTGTCCGACCCCATTAGAACCAATTAGATTAGCCCCCGCTGAGTGATAACAGAGTTTGATAGCTCCCTGGGTGGAGACAGATGCTATCTGGCTCTATCGTTGAAACAGCACAAACTTTAAACACACCAGTGTTTTACAGAAAGGGACCCCAGTCCGAGTAGAGTCTTTTGTATCCGATGTAAGACACGGTGGTGTCAAAGAGCCCCTTGTGATCCCCTTTCAAGACCAGTAGGAGGTATTTTAATAGCTGTCTGGCCCGTGGTGGCTCTAGCCTGCTGCCATCTCTTTCACAGGGAAACTATTGTACTGCGTCAGAAACAGAAAGCAGAGGAGAGCCTGTCACTCATCTTGGCGAGTTATCAGCTATCTTGAGGCTGAGATAAGCATCTTCAGTGAAGTCCCTCCCCACACTGTGACATTTACTGTGCTGTTATGCTTTTTTAACCACACAAAAGCTGATATTACTCTGGGACAGCTTTGCATTACACACAATTAACATGAACATAACATGTGGACTTTGTATGTTCTCCCCATGTTTGCATGGGTTTCCTCCGGGTGCTCTGGCTTCCCCCACAATCAGAAAACATGTGCTAGGTTCTGGCTCAGATCTGTAAATGGCTGCCCACTGCTCCCTTGAGGGATGGGTTAATGCAAAGAATGAATTTTTCTACATGTATGAGTATGTGACAATAAAGTACCTTTAGAATGATAGTGGATAATTGCCAATTTCAACTTTGCAGACGCGTGACCCTGCCCTTATATGACCAGTGTGGCTAGCAAAGTCCCATTTGATTGGATGAACTTGCCACTGAGTCATCAAACATTTGAAACCGTTTCAAAGGAAGGGGAATGTACCGAAAAATATTCCACTGCTGATTTTATTTGTTTTTTTAATTTCATTTTTTTTAAACATATAGTTGATTTATAACAACAATGAGGGACAAAGGATTAAAACAGAAAAATTTCCTTCTCATTTCAGGTAAAATTTCAGGTTTAAAGTACTTTTTAATGCTATGAATAACACAAATAAAACTACATTCATTTTATTTAGTTTTCTTGTTTTTAGTACTTTAAGTCTTTAAGTCTACTTGGCACTTTTGTTTAAATAATACTTTGGACTATGAACTATTTGGTAAATCTTGTTAATACTATTGTAATCTGTCTGTAACTGATGTTGTGTATTGTCCCAAACGGTCCTTTTTTTGAGAATGAGACCCAGTGTCTCAATGATGTTACCTGTATAAATAAAAGGTTATATACAAAATAAAATAAATTGGCAAATTTACACGTTATGTTTCTGTTAAACTTTGCAGCTCTTATAGGATCTTTCGTGTCTGACTCTAAATAGCCACCCTACATGAGTTGATATATGTTGCATATTTATACTGTATATTTTTATATTCACGTGGGAAGCTGCTCTGTTCTTAACTTTGCTGCTAACCCTAACTCGTAAGCAGTTCACCTATAATGCTGCATGTCTATGGTTGGCTGTGCGCTCCGAGGCGTCACCATCTGTCATCCGGCAGCAGAGTTTGCGTGCGTCCTCCCTTGGTTTCCTCCCATTGTAGAAACAGCTGTAGACCGTGAACCGTGGAGTGTGGGTCTAACACGGATAACCCGGATACCGGCTGGGTGGGCATCAAGCAGCGAGAGACAGAAAAGCAACGCTTCTTTCGTTCTTTTCTTCTTATTTATTTGTATTTTTTTTACTGAATTAGTTTCTCCACTTTTCTTTTGAATGGACTTATTTCCTATAACATCAACCATGGCGAGCCGGCTTCTTCACACCCTGCATGCTTTACTGATTCTGGAGTTGAGCTGGGGTAAAATGCAATCTGAGAATCTCGGTGAAGCGGTGCGTCAAGGTGCTGGTGTCTCACCGGCTGTGGAGCAGCGCGTCTTTGCGCACGAAAGCGCAAACCGGGACATGGTCTCCATCAATATGTTCAAAGTGTACGAGAAGTATAGTAAAGAGCCGCAGAGCCAGAGGGACGGAAACACCGTGAGAGGTTTTAAAGCTGTCCCGAGTGAGTGGCCAGAGTCTATTCATTCCGTGTTACTTTACTGGAGAGAATAGGTCAGAATAAAATAATAGTCACTGCTAAAACTTGCCGTGTTGGTAGGTTGGTAAGTCTGCTTTCCATCATTTGTCAAAATAGATACGTTTACATTTAAATTGTTACACTTTGCTTAGTTAAAAATCGTTAGGGTATTTTTTAGTTTTTCACAATTTAGCTTAATTGAATCATGTTTTTGTGTCACTTAAGTAATTGTCCAGAGACCCCGCTGCTCATTTGAACGTATCACAGACTCTAGAAAACAGAAAACAGTTTTTTATTTCCTAAATCAGTTTAAAAATGTAAAAAGATAAATCCAAAAAATTTCCAAATAACATTTTTTATATAACTTAAATGACAGTTTCATACTACTTAAATCCTTAAATGAAACTCAAGATTTATGTCATTTAACGCTTGTATGGTATTCGGGTCATATTGACCCATTTCAAATTTTTATATGAAAAAAAATGGTACAAGTATACTTTTTTCTACCTGAAAATCAAGGGCCTTATCTTATTTTCTGTGATAAACATGTATTCCTGACTCCAAGATAAGAATGATCACATAGTGGATTTTTAACATGAATTATAATCTTGTGACAAAAAACAAATCACACTTCCATTTTTAATTGTGTTCTAGTAGAGACTGATTGCATTCCCTAAACATATATGTTAGCTCAAACGTTTGAAATTGACATAAAGACAATATTTGTTAATAGTTTATGAAGTTACATTTTATTTCAGAATTGTTTTTAAAACCCCAAATAAGTTACAGGTCAATTTGACCCGAGGGATACAAGAGGGTCCCGAAAGTAAAGACAATGCAAGGGTTAAAGGGTGCTCAATGTCATTTTTTGTTTCCTCATTTTTATTTCACTTATTTTGTTGCCTATTTCATTTCAGATTAACCTTTTTTACTCTCTGGCAATCTGACAGAAAAAAGCAGAAAATTTAGATTAGCACAAAATAAAACTTGAACCAGCATCTGATCTTAATTATTATATCCGTGCAACATCCTAAACGCAGGTGTTTTGTCCCTCACACATTCAGCTCTCGCTCCCCTTTTGGACTAAACATCTTCACCTCTATGCCCCACCGGTGCTATGATTTAGTGATTTAGTGATCTGGGGGACTTTAAGTCTCGAGCACTGTTAGTTCTCCGGTAGCTGCAACAACCTAGGTGTTAGACAAGAGGCTATTATCACACCCAGACACCGGCTACACAGCGAAAAGCCTCAGAGGAGCTCTCGCTGCTATAAGCATTTCCATATGCCTGCGACAGACAGACCTACTGGACCGATCCAGTGTTTGTCTTTCAGGCTGTGGTGGAAGTGTGGGAGACGAGGTTTGAACTTCAAGAGTATAGCTATCTATAGGCTCAGGCTTTTAGTCTTGGGTGAAGCAGGCACTTAAGCATGCCACCCCTAATATTTTCCATGCTGCTGCTTATGTTGGTCAAATGTGTTGAGCAACATTTTGCAGGAGATGTATTGGATGTTGTTATTCATGTCAATCAAACGTGCCGGAATGAGATGATTAAGGAGGGCAAAAGGTTCAAGGCAGCAACTTGATCGCTTTAGTCGTCTTTATTGTTCATTTCAGAGAGCGATATCCTCCTTCAGGGCTTTAGCGTATTATGGTTGAAACAGCGAGCTCAGCGCTGATCTGTATTCTTTTTAGAAAAAGCACAGAAGACAGGATGAAAACAAAGTTGTTCTATGTTTTCTCGGACATTTTTTTAACTTGAAGAACTTTTGTTTTTTCTTCTTCTAATTTCTTTCCAAATTCTCCAGGAGTCTTACACGGCAAAGACGTGTTCCAGTTCAACCTGTCCTCCATGCAAGAATCGGAGGTCATCCTCCACGCCTCTTTTCATTTCCTCTACAAGCGGCCGCGCCACCACCAGCAACCTTGGCGTTTCCGAAGGCCCCGCCAACCGTCCAGCGAACCCCAGCATCCCTACCCTCCCTCTCCTCAGCTGCTCTTCTACGGAGCGTCCTCAAAGTCACCTTTCGCAACACCACTGGGGAACCAAACTCTGGTTCCTTACAAGAAAGGCTCTTGGCAATCAAGGGATGTAACGGCAGTGGTAAAAAACATCAGGGATACCAAAGAGCTTGTGGTCACGGTGGAGATTGATATGGGGTTCGGGGCAACTCGGGGGCAACAGAGAAGCCCTCATGGCCAAGAGCACCTCTCTCCAGCTAACCTGCCGTTTATCTTGCTATATGCTGATGATCGAGCTATAGATGAGCCGAACAGTGTGGCCATGTCGCTCCAGCGGTACGGGCCTTTCCCTGTAGCGGAGGATGCGTCCCGTTCAGCTTCAGCCTCAGCCTTGAGGATCCGGAGGGAGCTTCATCTCCAGACCCAAACCAACGACATTCCAGAGGTCCAGTACAACACTCTGAAGAATCATGAACTGTGGCAGAACACGTATTTCCCAGCGAAAGCCAAAGCCGCGGCAGTGAAACCTGGAAGGAAGCAGGGCCAGGAGAGCAGCGAGGGCCTGGGCAAGCCCCAAGTGCTAAGCTTCGATGAGAGAACGATGAAAAAGGCCAGGAGGAGACAGTGGACCGAGCCCAGGGTTTGCTCCAGACGCTACCTCAGGGTGGACTTTGCCGACATCGGCTGGAGCGAGTGGGTTTTAGCGCCAAAGTCATTTGATGCCTACTACTGCGCCGGGGCCTGTGGATTCCCCATCCCTAAAGTGAGCCTCAGAAACCTTTTGTTTTGTTACTGGGTTCCTTTTCCCTTTGAATACCAATAATAGACACACAGAGGCATCAGTTGGCATATTTTTTACAGTTAGAACCGTAAGTTCTATTAGCCATAATTCCCTTTTATTTCTTCTCTTTTGCTTAGGTGGTGCATCCTTCCAATCACGCCACCATCCAGAGCATTGTCAGAGCGGTGGGAATCGTACCTGGTGTTCCCGAACCGTGCTGTGTTCCAGAGAAGATGAGTCCCCTAAGTGTTCTTTTCCTGGATACAAACAGGAATATGGTGCTAAAGGTTTACCCCGGCATGTCTGTGGATACCTGTGCCTGTCGGTAGGGGCAATGTAGAGGGCCTTTCCACATGGAAGAAGACAACAGTGATCAGGACAGCTGAGGATAAACTGATACCAGTTACAGGGCTCTCCTTCTTTTGAGTCTCAATTTGAGAACTCTTGTGAATTTTGGATCTGGCATGATCCGACGTTGACTCCACAATTACCATAGATGTGTTCTCTCCACCCAGGCCACCTTCTTTTCTTTTCCTCCCTTAATCCAAAAGCAGTTTAAAGAAGTGCACTTAATACCAACCAGTGTATGTACAGTAATATATTGACCGGCTGGATGTTGAAGTTAACTACAAAACTCTTGCAGGTAGATCTTCGATTCCTGTTGATCCCTCATAAACTTTTTCAGTCTTTTTGGCACACTTTCACTTTTATAAAGTGATCTTTCTTGTTTTAATATTAGACAAGATAAGACTTGATTTTCTTTGGACTCAGACCTGGTCTGGGAAACGTCTGGGTTTCACCAGTTTCTGAAACCGTCTGTTATCAGTTTCCTCTGCTGCTTGCCCCTGTCTTTGGGATTCAAATGAATTTTGGACACACTGATGAACTACACAATGACTAACAGACTCAGAATAGACTGAGGGACATTGAGGCTGCATGGCATCCTGCCCAATTAATCAACCTTTGTTATGTAAATACTGTAGCTACTTATGCAAACTAAATGGTACTTATTCTTAAGTCATGTGTCACTATTAAACACCTCCCATATAGCAAGAAATCATGCATGAGAGGTAATATCTTCTTTGAACTATATTTTAATAGCTTTTGTTTATATCTTGTATATAGTGAGTGTTTTTGTTTTTTTACACCTACTGAGATTTAATGTACACGCCATGTGTCGCTTGCTTCTGCTATGTGTTACAGCAGAGAGGAAAAACAGTGCATGGCTGCCACCTGCTGTGCATTTTGGGGAAGTTGAAGAGACTAAAACAAAAGGAGAAAGTTATAGAACTTTGTGTGGCTATTTAGAATGTTTTCTTTAATTCATAAATACAGTTTATGAAATGTTTGTAATAATAGTCAATTTCTATAGTAAGTAAAAAGGGATAAGTGTATCTGACCTTATATCTGTATGGCTAAAAGTGTATTGGAATATTTATGTGACGACACATAATGTATGCGTGGTAAGGTAATAAACGGAATTGTACATATGGTTAAAGACACTTGCCTTTTTTAGGTTTTCTAAAAGTATTTAAAGCCTAAACTTGTCTATGTACAGTACATTTGACATATACCTCAATATAACTTATTGCAAGTCAATAACATACATTAGATGGATAACATTGCTTTAGCTTGTGTATGTTTCATGTAAAGTTAGGCTCATATCTTTTTGTTTATTGATGTGTCATACTAATCTTGATAATTACAGATATTAAGTAAAAGTAGCTAGTTTTGAAATTTGATTGACTTAAATGTATTCATTTTTCTTCAGTTCTTCACATCAAAGCTGTAATTTTTTTTTTTAACATTTTAGTAATGTTTTGGTTTTTCCAACAGCATTGAAAGGGTGATAATGGTGAGTCCACCTTAAATCTGCACCTGTCCACAAACCGATAGATCAGTGGTTCCCAAACATTTTCACATCAAGGAAACTGACATTAAATAGATTGAAAAGACTTTGTTAAAGTTCCTTTTTAGCTGGGGACCCCCTGGAAGTCTCTTTAGGACTCCTGGGGTTCCCCAGGCCCCACTTTGAAAACCACTGAATTAAATGATTGAAAAAAGAAATTAGTTACTCGTAATAACACAACACATTCTCATCTGATGTCAGGATCCCTTGCTGTCACTTGTCGACCCACTGGGCGCACTGTGACGCTCCACTACGGTCGCTGTTTTAAACTCGGGTTAAAGTTGTGAATTCAAACAAAACTACTTGGTTAGGTTTAGGTGATGAAATGAAATAAGGTAACATAACTAAAGGGACACACGGGACACAAACCACCCCACCTGGGTGCAAGCCCTGGGTTTGTTTGACCCATCTACCACCACAACCTCCTCCCAATGTGGGCTTAGTCTAATTTTGCCAGCGATGGTATTCCAGTTGAAAGCCTGGTGTGTTTTATACAGTCGCTCAAGGTAACAAACGCTGTGACAAAGCGTCGGTGTTTGACACCCTAGGAATGAGAAGGGGTTGGATAAACCCACCAAGTTATCATTGCTCTATGAATCACTTTAGCTTCATTTCTTTTTTTCAGCTCTTTGTTTTGGTTCTACGTCCCACGACTTTGTTTCGTTTCACTTTCACCGCTCTCATCAGCATTGTTTACAGGCCACAGCAGGCTTTTTTCAGCTGAGAAAACTTATTTTACACTACTTCCCCAGTACCAAAAACAAAGTTAGCAACTGGCTGGTGAATATATTGAATTTAGCAGCTAAAATACATATTTTTCTCAGGGGTTAATGAAAACCAAAAACAGAGCTAATAGGAGTCAGACTGTCAGAAACACAGTTGCTCTGTGCCTGCTGGATGTGTGAGTAAGCAACTATTTGCTATCAGTTTGGCGAATCATCTTAACAAGATGTTATATTGTGTGAACAGTTTGTTCCTCTGACCCAAGAAGTAAAAAAAAATATAAAAGAATGCTGATTTAAAGAGCTGTTCAAAATAAAACAGCTAATTGGAGAGTTTGAATGTTACACGATGGTCCAGATGTTGTTTTGCACTTTGATAAGAAAGAAATTGTGGAGTAAACGCTTGGATACTTCTAAATTCCTTGACTTGGAAAGAGAAAAACCTGTTAAACTTTGGTACTAAACATTGGCCATTGCAAGCCTCTGTACAATGTTATTTTCAGCCATCAAAGACAGCAGCTAATAGAATTACAGGTTCTTACTGCATATTTTTCAACCCACTAATTGGGCCTAAAGTAAAAAATAACCACAGTTTCGCAACAGATCTGCTCTCAGTCCAGTTTTCCCTGCTGTTTATTTTCCTAATGCATTCCCTCATTATTTGCTGTATCCATGACAGCAGATTTTGTCGTTGCCTTTCATCACTGAAATACTCTATAAAGAGGAACTCTTATAAGTTTGAAAGGGCCACAAAGAATGCATTTTTATGAAACCCGGGGTGAACCAAGTTCTGAGTGACTGCATGGGTGAAAGACAGAAATTCCAAGAATGGCCGGACTCAGGCCAACGTCCCCAAACACATTGGCTTGTGTGGTCCGGGCTCAGACCCCCCACAAGAATAAGGGGACATCCCATCATCCATCTAGGATGCAGTGGTGATGGCCACCGCCATCATGGCTTTTTTTCTATTTGTTGTATGAAATCATCCCTGATCTCATGCCTATCAGATTTTATAGATCGTCACTGTAAATCTATATCAGTTGATGAAAGATTTTCCATGTATTGTTCCCAACGTCTGGTTGTTCTTTGCTTAGAAGAATCCTGAAGTGCAAAGGAAGTGTGTAGAATGAACAGAAAACTAATGGGGTAGTTATTGTTTGCCACCATGGATGAGCACAACACTCTCTCACTCTCTGGTCTGCAGCCGTGTGGTAGGGCCTCATCTTAAATAGAATGATTAGAATCAGAATTATGGAACTTATACAGTATACTGTATTTTACGCTGCTAAGTGTCAACATGTTATGTTATTCTGTATATATTAAAGGGGAACTATGCAGTTTTTTTTAGATTAATTTACCATAACTGAACAGCTTCTGAGTATTGGAATGGTTATATGACTCAAGTTGAATGGCGGCCATCTCGCTTCCCCCTAGCACATGTGAGCGGAAGCCCCCCCCCCTTGCAACTTTGGCCCGGTGAGCCACCGGCTAAAGCACCAGGAAGTATCGCGTGATATCAGGTCTCGCAATGTAACGAATGGCTTCACGGCACTGCACACATACACCCATCCAGGAACAGGCTAACAAAGGTAGCAATGGAGTTTTTCACACTATCGTCATGGCTGAGCCAGCAAAAAATAAGCAGAAAGCTAGGAACGCATTGTCAGGGGAACAGAGAAAGAGGAAACGGCAGACTGACAGACACAAGTAAACATAGGAGCTGCTAAATATCAATTCCGAAGCTGTAGAGGGAGCTCTATAGAGAAACCTGCCAGCAAAAAGAGAAGAAGTGGCCAAAGCGTTATAGTGCCCTTTTAAGGGGTTTAGCACTTAACTACTTTAATACTAATTTCCGCAGAACATCCTTCAGACTAAAACAAATTTAAAGTGATAACAACTAATTACTTTTTGAGAATAGAAATTCTAAAACTCGCTAGTTGAAATTAATGCTGGAAATTCACACATTAAAGTTGATAATTCACAAGTTGAAATTGCTGTTGAAAATTCCCAAGTTGAAATCGACTTAGGAAACCACCTCCATCCATCACAAACACTCCTTAAACACTTACCTTAGGTGGGGTTTGATTCCGCATCTCCTGGGTGTCAGTAAACATCATTCCCCACTGGACCCTTTCTGGGGCTAAGAAAGAAGAAACATCACCTTCATCAACCTGCAGAGAAACAAAGTTTGTCTTTTCCTTCCATTGCCCCTTAAACCTCTTAGATAATCCATTAAAAAAAACATCTTAAATGTGTCGATAACTTAAAAAAAAACCTTTATCCCATTCCAAGACATAAGTGACAACCAATCAAAACCCTTTAATAGTGTAATACATCTATCTATACAATAAATTCCCTGAAACCTGATTCACACATGACTGACTGTGAAGTTCAACCTTAATTGAAATATTGAGATCATTTTTCAAACCCCTCAGAACTCATTTGGAAACCAAAATGCCTCACAGTGTGAAGGTTGAAAGATCAAATCCCACCTTTGCCTTTTGTTTTTTCTGCTTCATAAAAAGGATTCTCTTATTGTGAAAAGCCTGTGCCTGAACTCATTAAAATGCCTCAGAAGAGGAAATCAGTCCCATGTTTCTGTCTTCTTTTAGGACAAAGCGTAATCATTCAACTCACCAAACAGGAAGTGAGTCACAACTCAGCTAAAATGCCTCAGAGGAGTTTGAACCTGCTGATGGAGGCCACATTGATGTCTCATGGGATATATGTAGCTCTGGCCACTTTACAGCGCCACAAATATGTACTGTCAGGTAGCCTAAATTCTGCCAGTGTTTTGAGAAACAAATGTCCACCGCAGGTGTTTATGAGAAGAACTGTAATGGGGCTGAAATAGGTTGCACTTCATTACTTTTTTTTAATTAATTATAAAATCAACAATATTTTTAAAGCAGTTTTTGTTCCATGACACTAACCACAAATTTCAAACTAATGTATTTTAATTAGAAGTAGCGTATATTTCGTGCCTGCATCACATATTCTCTGTCAGAAAACGTGTTCAACTTTAATAATGATGGACTGCCACTACAGTAAAAAAGCAAAAAAAAAAAAAAAATAATGTCCTCCAGGGGGTTAACTTAGGCGATAAAGGTAAACGGGCTGTTGCCGGGGCAACATCAGCCTGTACCTGTGGACGTCCTTGTCGTATGTACACTCAAATTAGCTGTCAATTCTTGGTATTTTATAGTGGACTAAAACACCACCAGGTCTATAAAATGGTGAACACACTATATTGTACTTCTTCCATGACAGGGTTTCAAACACATCTCATGGCTTTGAATGTTACCTTGCTCAGTGTTTTTGGTTTTGCTGTTTTCTTTTTGATTTGTAATCCATATCAGGTGTGTAGCCGGGCTGGTGCTGACACTGCCACAGCTGAAGCTGTGCATTAATGAGGCAGAAGCATTATAGCCTCTGAACACCCACACGGGAGATTTATAGGAGATTATTGTGGCTGATTAGACTTCTGTGCTTACATTGAAGGTGGGCCAGAATGTTGATGGAAAGGTATTAGAGTTCAAATCTGTATCTACTGAAGAGAATGCTAAAGCTGTCATTTGTCCTCGAGTGCAACAAAGCTAACAAGAGACTCGGGACGATGTCAATTAATCAGTATATACACACCCCCACACAGTCCTGGGTGGAGGTCCAATCAGCCAGAATAACTGTAAACACCTCTGTGGTTATTTGGGGCCTTGAAGTAGCCAGTCCACCACCCCCTACTGGGTTATTACATTTCTCTGTCCCTATTAATTCTAGGAGCGGAGGACAGAAAAACAAGGACAGGGCAGCAACAGATGAAGCGAAAATCAAATAATTGAAAGTCAAAACTAACTAATAGACAGCTGTCACTGTCCTACTGGCTTTGTCGGCGCACACACGTACTAATTATGTTTCCATCCAATTGTCAATGAAATTATCTGATGTTGGCTAAAAGCATTCATGCGAATAAAGCCGGTGAAAGTGTTCTAAACGAGCTTAAAGCGCAAGGAAAAAAAACCTGTGCGTGATGTCACATGCGGTTTTGCGATCAGATTAGTATATTGAATTGATTAGAGACATTTTAGGGTGTTTCCATTCATTTTCCCACTAAATCGCACAATATTCAAGTAACATTTGACAAAGTTTGCTCCCTAAAATGGGACGTGCTGTCCACCTACAAGTGATTAATATTGCACAAGTTGTAAAATTGCTTATGTGAATGATTTATTATTTCCTTGTTTTATGGCCAGATGCTACCATAAATTGCATTGCATGAGCCATTTAGCGATTTTGAGATTGAACGTACAAATTGTGTGTCAACATTCATGAAATTCAATAATATTTTACTGTTTCGGCATTTTTAATTCAGTATTAATGAAATAGATTTAATTTAATGTGAATGGAAACAGGGCTACTGGCTCTCCGCACAATCCAGCTCCCACTGGCCACTTAATGCTTCTCCCTCGTTAGCGCTGATTAGCTTCAGCTGTGGGATTGTGGTCACCAGCACAGGAACCCACCTGAATAGGATTACAAATCAAAAAGGAAACACAAAACATAACATGAAATACTTGTCTCGCCCCAATACATTAGCTGCAATTTTGCCCAAATAGAGTCAATTCCATCACCCAAAATGTTCTGTATTACCTGTATTACTTCCTGCCAACATGACCGAACAGCTGGGCAGTTCCAAAATATATGGAAATGATCTGTCAGCTTTTGTCCACCTTTCCTCCAATATAATCCCCTTCCCATTACATTGGTCTATACACCTTTTAACTTGGGGGTTACCAAGTGTCTAACCAAGTTCTGCCAACCAAATTGTCTCTCTATATATTTTTTTAATTCATAGTGCACAGTTCACTTGCGACTGCATATGTTACTGACTGGTTTACAAGATAAAGATCAACAAGAGTTCAAAGTCATCATTTTTGATCACATTTTGGTATCTGGAACACGTGTGTGGCCTGCAATATTAGTGGTTGGACTCGCACATATTGCTTAGTAGTGACGTTGGCGAAGAATGCAATGTGCAGTTTTGTTTCTTTTAAGTGTTTTGTTTCCACTGGCCTCAAAACAGTAAGCTGGGAAAAGGCATTTTATGGAAATGTCTGCTTGTCAGTAATCTTGTAGTTTCCAGTGCCTGCCTCATTATCGCTGTCAAGTGTTTACAGTGTCTTCATTAACAGCCAACCCTCTAATGATAACAAAGTCTAAAAGAAGGCATCAATGGCAGTGATAAGCTTGGCCAAGCTACTATTTTGGTTGACACAAGCTTCTCTGTTTACTCTAAGAGCATGGGAGTGGACATCAGGACTGTGGTTCTTGCATTGTGGTTCTCCATTTTCAAACCTTGCCGTCGCAAAGTCTGTTTTCAAGCCGGGAAGAAGGTGAAGTTGTCAGCTCAGCGGCTAAGAAGGGATCTTATTTCAACATGCAGACCTCCAGATCATTCCTGTTCCAGGTGTGTGTGTGTCTGGTGGCTTCTATTTGCTCTTGCACCTGTAAAGCTCTCAATAATGACATCCAGAGTGAGCACCATGAGAGACTCTACTCCCAGCTGTTAGAGGAGGACCTACTGGAGGAGGAAGACACAAACTCCAAAATGGAGAACCTCCCGGGAACCATGAAGGAGGTTTTTCTGAGGAAACTCAACCTGTCGGATGTTCCTCAGGAGAACAGTAAGATCTACCCCCCTCAGTTCATGATGGAGCTCTACAATAAGTATGCCTCGGACAGCTTGGCAAACCCTCAGTCTGATGTCATACGAAGCTTCACTGTCCAAGGTACATGAACAGAGTATAACTTGACATGTCAAGAGTATGATGTTCAATAATTTTCTGTCTAGCTTACTGGAGGGAGTTGTTAAGACAACACCTTTTCTGGGGCCTTTTATATTTAGCAATCCCCATAGTCACAGTTGATATGAATATTTGTAAATCCCTACTACTACTACTACTATCTCATTCATATAGCTGGTCAGTAATATCCATGTTGACATTATAGAGGGTTTTCACTCATCACAGCTACAGATAAAAATCTGTTGCAGCATTTTCTTGGCACATTTTATAATAGTTTTTGTAAATTGAGGTTATACAAAGCTCTAAACCAGTGGTTTCCAACCTTTTTGGCCTGTGATACCTTCAAAAGTGATCTAAAAATGTTTTTGTGTAGCAGACTTATGCCTTTTCAGGTTACTCTCAGATTTATCTTGCCACCCCTTTGTCGGGGCCTCAACCCCTTGGTTGGGAACCACTGCTCTAAAGTATTACAGAGCATTTTTTCATTGAATAGTTGCACTACAGTCCCATGATAGCCGTGTTACTACTACCAATGACTGAAATGCTTGTACGTTCCCTAGAAATGGCCAAATAGAGACTTGAATAGTGATTCCACTCATATTTTTTAAAAGAGAATAAAATGTTTTTTAAACATCTTTTGTGGAAATGGGATCTAAGCTTCAAGCCTCTGGGAGGGCCGGTCATGCACTCCTAACTGGACCACATCATGATGGCCCTGTAGCCTACAAAAATGAATAAAACACATTTTAGAGTTGGTTGTCACCCATGAGCAAATTCAGACATCTGTCCCTTTCATTCAACATTTGGGAGAACCCATTGTGTGTTAAGTTTGTAGGCCTATTTAACTCAGAAAGTAAAAGCTAGCAAGCTAGGCTAACTCGCTTTCATGCAGAAAGTGAAAGCCAGTTAGCTAACATGCAGAAAGTGAAAGTCATGTTAGCTTACAAATGGTAGCACTAATTCATGATGTTTCAACACCTGCTGAGTTATTGGCAGCTCCTGTACTCAGTGTGGTGTTTGTCCTGCATTATACAAAGCAGGGGGTCTAGCTTGCATTAGCTGTCTCTCTTTCCTGGGTCCAGTCTACTTTCCAGACTATGAAAACACACCAGTATTCCTGTGACCTCAGCATTCTGTACATTAATCTATGATTTGAATAATGCTAACAAACTAACTAACTATGAGTAAACGGCACAAAACATTGTCTGAACCAAAACGTAATGCCCCGTGGAGAACACTAATGTTTGGGACACAATCAGTTTTTTTTTTTTTTTTTTTTAATTATACCTTTAACAAAAGAACACTAAGAATACATATACTGATTTCTTAGAAGAAATTCCACCAAAAATCTCAGCTTCTGTTTTAAATTATCCCCTCTCTCCAACAGATATCCCCCTCTCTGTGACGAATGGCACAAAGTCAAAGTACAGGCTGCAGTTTAACATCAGCATCCCCAACCATGAAAAGATCACTACTGCTGAACTACAGCTCTTCTTCTTCCCAGATCCCACGTCAACGGTCCGCTTCCAAAATTTCAAGTCCACCATCAAAGTCTATGAAGTGGATTACAACAATTTCACATCCACCACCCAACTGTTGGTTGGCAAAGAGGTGACAGGCTTGGAGAACACATGGGAGACGTTTGATTTGACCACATTTATTCAGAGATGGATCAAGGCGGGCCATGCAGCAACAGTTTTTGATGTAGTGGTGGATAGGAAGGACTGTGGGGTCTCTAAAGGTGGAGAAGAAGGAGCAGGCTGTTTGAATATGAGCGTGTCTTTTGGAGATAACACTTCAGCGGCTTTAATAGTCTTCTCAGATGACTTGGGTAGCAGGAGGAGGGAGACAAAGAAGGAATTAAGAGAGATGATCCTCCGCGAAGAAGAAACTATCTTACACTCGGGCGCCGACTGGAACAGAGGAGATCAGCTTCCAAATGAGATCCCGGAGGCTCAGCATCCACGGAGAAAGAAAAGAAAGGCAGAGAGGGAATATTGCCGGCGGACCTCTCTCAAAGTCAACTTTAAAGACATTGGATGGGACAGCTGGATTGTGGCGCCTCCAGAATATGACGCCTTTGAATGTCGAGGCTTGTGTTACCACCCGCTGACGGACGAAATGACCCCGTCAAAACACGCCCTCATCCAGACGCTGATCAACATCAGGAACCCCAAGAAGGCCAATATGGCCTGCTGTGTCCCCATTAAACTGGACCCCATCACAGTCATGTACCAGGAGAATGGACGCCTAACTATAAGATACCTTTATGAAGAGATGAAGGTGGCAGAGTGTGGCTGCAGGTAGTCGCAGAGACTTGGTTTGCTCTGGTGGTAGCACACGTAATTTACTGGTATAGTTGGTCCCGCCATTGGTCCAGTGATAGGAACGTGCTAATTGCAATGTTCCCAATCTTATCTTAATGTGTTAGCATGCTAACATTTGCTAATAAGCAAGGATCCATGGAATCTGCAGCCACAGAATTTTGCAGGAATTTACACAGATTTTAGGCAAATTAAAAATATTAAAAATAAACAAAAGCAAAAAAACAGTGTGCAAAATTCTGTAGATTTTCATTATGGATTGCTGCTGCAAACTGTAAAAACAAAATCTGCAGATTCCATTTGTGTCTGCTAATCATCACTAAAGACAAAATACAGCTGAGGTCTGTAGGAATGTCATCACTTTTTCAATTTTCAATTAATTAAAGTATTGGACTTAATAGGTTTTGACCTGATTATGGCGCTAGATGAAAAGTCAGGGCATACCATTATTAAAATTCATCATCCTGGGATCATGGATGTGTGTCCCAAATTCCACAGCAATCCATCCAGTACTGTCAAGATATAAAAACACAAGTCAACCTCATGGTTGCAGACATGGAAAAGTCAGGGGATCACCAAAGTCAATAGGAGCCATCTTCTGGGGACCATGAATTTCTTTATAAAACCTCATGGCAATCCATCCAATAGTCGTTGCGATATATCATTGGTGGGCCACTTAACTGGCCAACCGACAGACTGACATTGCCATCCTTAGAGCCAAGCGGCTAGCATGACTGACGATATAATAAAGGTCAAGCAATGCTTAAAATTAATAAACCACATGTACCTTTTTGAAACCGTAGCCATGAAATAATATGAAGCATTTACAGTTTATGATATTCCTTCAAATTGCTAATTAAAAAAAAGTCTGAAACTCAAAAATAGTTTGATGACTGCAATGCAGCACGACAGTGGACCCACCACCAGGTCCATAACACCTTGTTGCTTCGATGCATTCTAATGGAACCTTTTGCCTTTGCTGACATTGTGTATTTATCATTTGTTATATATAAAACTACCAAGCAGAAAACCAAAACATACATCTCTACATTGTGTATTTAATACTGTAGATAAAAAGCTTGCCTGTACACTGTCTTGATCTAATGGTTTTTAGCAATACCTATAAAATTGTATTTTTATGTAGTAAATAATATAAAACCGAACGAAAATTATGTAAAAAGTAAAAATTATATACGTTTTGTTAATAGACATCTTTGATTACAATTTGACCTACTATAAAATTGTTTTTTTAGATAAACAAATCTTGCTTCAGCATGTAAATCTGTGCATTACCATTGTAACTGTAATTTGTTTATATTAAAGGAGAATTCCGGCCAATTTTTATGTTAAGCTTGATAGCTATAAATATGTGAGTACTTTCAATTGAAAAAACCCTGACTTGAATCGGTGCAGGCAACACTGAGTAGCTGCAGCTACATGTACAAGCTTCCACTGAGCTAAAATGGCAGTTGACGGGGCAAGTTTTAGAGTGCCTTTGTGCCTCTTAACAGACACACAATGCAATTAATATCTCTGTACAGCATGAACAGGGCCCTTACGTAACATCAAGATGCGTTTTCAAGTCAGACAATGTTTTAATTCACCTACCCTGTCTTGTTCTTGCTGGTGGTTAGCTTGCTTGCCTGGTTAGCTGCTGGAGCTAACTAGCTGTTAGCTGCTATTGATAAGTGCCAGGCTTTTGTGAAAATATATATTCTCCTAGTAACGTTGCTCCAAGGCTCTTCCCTTCTGTACAACTCTGTGAATAACTCAGAGTCCGCTCTTCACTTCACACACACGATCTGCACACTGTTTAGCTTCCTTTTCCTTTTTCCCGCTACAACTGAATTCCCAGGAGACAGCGCGAGGCAACAGCTAGCCTTCAGTGCCGCTGTTAGCTGCTATTGATAAGTGTGAACAGCCAGGCTTTTGTGAAAATCATAACGCAGCAGTTCCATGTGTATTTGTAGCTCATCCATTTTGTGTGTGATCGAGGCTTGGCAGTGTCGATCTGTGTGGTAGATTCCTTAGCCGGGCAGGCAGCCTTCGTCCCCTGCTTTCCTCGCCTCTCTGCAGCCGATAACAATTCCCATCCTCGTCCTCCATGCCTTCGCGGCGACAAATTGTAGTTTCTTTTGTCCTCAAAAATAGGTAATTCCATGTATTTACATAGTTACTGATATGGTCCTAACTGCTGTCACAACTTTTGAGGGGGAAATAAAGTAAAATTTGTTGCCGCAAAGGCAGGACACCCACCACACCACCGGGCGCTCATGGGATTGTTGCCAGCTGCGGGAGGCGAGGAAGGCATTTTCAATTAAAAGTACTCACATATTTATAGCGATCAAGATTAACATAAAAATTGGCCAGAATTCTCCTTTAATATATAATTAGTAATACGTGTGTAAATCACTGCCACACAGACTTGTACAGAGTGTTCAGCTTGTATATGCATGCTACATTGCTGAGGAGAGTTTTTTTATTGTACTGTATGTTTTATGATGTCTACATTTTGTTTCTGAGGCTTTGCTACCCTAAAATGAATAAAGATGTCACAGAAATAGTATTTTTCAAGTTACTCATTTCATCCTGCATTTATTGCATTTACTAAATATTTTAAGAATGAATGTCTTTTTCTGTCCAATTCCTACATTTTTGACTTACTCTAGCCTCAGTTGACGCTACACACCTTGTATCTGCAGCTTCAAACTAATAAATAGAAGCATCGCCTGTCATATAACTGTGCTGGTTGTCTACTTTTATTCTGATTTTGAATAATATAAATATAAGAATTTAAAGAATATAAATTTAAAGAAATAAATGTGATGAATTTGCTAATACATTTTAGTAAAAAAGTCGACTTTTCTCGTATTACCAAGATCTTTTTCACTTTATAAGTGATAAGACATTTTTATCATGACATATTTTCTCTTAATTACTAGATACCAAATTCCATTTTTACAAGCAACCTTTTTTGTTCAACATATCCCTTTATCTAATTGCATGAAACATATTTCACAAAACCAACATCTTGTTAAAACTTTTCTTGTCATCATATGATAAATTGGTATGAGGTTCATTCAGTGGTATAAGAATTGTTACCCAATGATACAAAATATATTAGCAAATAAATATATTTGAACAATGAAGTGATCAAACTGCTACATAACATATACACACACAAAATGAATACTAAGGCAAAGAAAATTAAAAATAAAACAACACATGGCAACTTATGCTTTATATTGTGGCCTGGTTCAAGGGAGGCAACATGAATGAAGAAACAAAAACAACGTATTAAGTAAAAAGTAAAAATAAAGGAAACAAAGGCTAAACAGAGTTGTGTAGAGATAATTTGTTTGAGACAGAGGGAGGGAGTTGGAAAAAAGAGGGAGGATTTTGTAGATGGATCAGGGGCCACTGATTAGATCTAATAAGTGGCCCCTGATCCATCTAATCAGTGGCAGCTGGTAGTTGATTGAGAGCGTCCTGAATTGAAGAACGAAAGGGAATTTAGAAGTGATTTTAGGGATGGGTGAGGACTCCAGAGAGTGCTGGAAAGCTCTCTTTAATTATTTTTTATAATTACAAGATTAGATCGTAACATATAGGTTTCTTTATTATTATTTTTTGTATTATTGAACTGTAACCTAAAGTACCTAAACCTGGATATTACACACTTCGGTACAGTAGGTGGCGGTATGCACTTAAACAAGTCGGTTTAGAAAGAAAGAAAGAAAGAAAGAAAGAAAGAAAGAAAGAAAGCCAGGTACACATTCTTCTCAGACACGTCTATAAATTTGAATTAGCATGTCTTTTTCAACCTCTAGTTTGTTTTCACCCGTAAATGAATGCAGCAGCAGTAAGGATTATTGAGTCCTAGTAGTAAGTTATATCTGCCTCCCACTGCTGGTTAGATGCAGATGATAATAGTGAAAACAGCTGTGTCATTCCATCCCTTAGGCAGTGACTGGGTCAACAAAGAGTCAAATGACAGATGATATTATGTTAAATTGGTGCAGTTATATACTGTATAAGCTCATGTGTCCTATTGGTTTAGACTAGTATTTAAAGTATCTACTTATTTATCTACTAAAAATAGTTATAAAGTTCAATGTTGCACTGTTTTACTTTTACACGTATAATCCTAAATCCTGTGAAATAAGATATTTTTTGGTATTTTACATGCTGAATTACCAAACTTTTGCTTGTCTGTAAAGTCACAAAAATGACAAGAACATATATATAAATATATATATATATATATATATATATATTAACTGTTGTTTGTGTTTGTGGATGGTCAAATCACAGACAAACTAATCAGAGGCTGACTTGTAAAAACATGTACATATACATTTAAGAAAACTTGTTCCACTCAATCCAAATCTTTTCATCTTAATGCAGAAGAAAAAAGGGTCAGTTTGAAGTCAGTGACATATCCTTACCAGAGCTGAAACCTCTGTGACAGGACCAATGAGAGGGCTATTAACTAATAACGAGGCAGGCAATCCCATTTCCAAGTCCAGGAAAATAATTGGCTCAGTTGACTTTTGCCTCATAAAATGTACTCCCAGTCCTCAACGGCATGTGACAACCGAGCCAATTTAAAATGTCTGGATTAGCAGTATTACCTCTTGAGCCTGCGTCAATTGTTTTTTTCTGTCCACTTGTGAGCAGCACAACAACAACAACTGTAAACACAAACATTACAAGTTGATATGGCTAATGTTAGCCCAACGTAATGCTACATTTCTGTTCCCCTGACCAATGTAAGTCCACTGACCTTTTACTTCTGTTTTTCTCTCTCCTGAGGGGAAAGTGCTATGCTATATTTATAAACTAGTTGCTAACTTTGTCAGTCAGCTGTTTGGTGCTAGGCAGGTAGCATATAGACCTAGGGTTTTTTGTGGGCGTTTTCAATAAAAACACTTGCCTTCTATGTCTGGAAATGACGCTGATGAGAGCAGATCAAAGCGGTAAAGTTGTGGGTCAGAGTATTTTTAATGAATTCATAATGTTGCAGGCTAACTAGCAGATAGCTAGTGTGTAGCTGTTATTGCTAAAAAGGTATGGGAGCCCCTCAAAGACACTAATAACCTGATTGTTGATCTACGCTATAACACTGGTGGATCCTCTACCTCTCTAGCCCTCATACTGTCCTATCTGCAGGACACTTCCCAGGAGCATCATTTTTTCACAATATATGACCAAATTCAGAACATAACAACCAAATATGATGTTATTGCCTACTGATAAAGTATCCAATCCAAAGATTATTTCAAACAACAGAGCAGCCTTGTCTTCAGAGAATATTTTAGCGGTTTCAATTCCATACTTAAAATATTTGTTCACTGTTGTAAAGGGCAAAGTATGACACAAGACATTGTTTGAAAGTCTTGAGTGGTGTCCTGGGGATTGTATTATGTAAGGCGCGAGGGGGTATTAAAAGTTAAGACATTGAGATTAGCAGAACACAGCCTACCATTTGAAAAGAGATGATGTCTGGCTGCATAATTCTGAGCTGCAAAATCTTCTGGATCAGGGTCACACAGGGCCCTTTGGGATGTCAGGTTCATGGTCAGCTTATACAGATTCATCACTTCAGCAAAAAGTCTTAATTAAATGAAAGGATTAAAACTTTGGACATGCATTTAAGTATTATTCACATTTCTTTGTTTTACAATCCAAAAAATGAAAAGATATAATTTGTTTAAAAAATACAGAAGAAATAACCACAGCAAACAATTCTGTAAAAAAGAAAGAGAAAGCATGGGAAAAAGTAGAATAAGCAAATAATTTAGCTTCATCTGGGACAAAGTTGCTCACACATCCTCGCTGATCTTGGACCTGAGGTATAGCACAGCTGGAGAATTGTCTGGAGTTCCCTTTATAATCTCCTATTTCTCAGACCCTGAGCCTCTCATTCATATTGACACTGTGTATGACAGGCCCTTAAATACAACTATGGAGATGTGGACCATGCCCTCAATAATGGGGAAAAGGTATGGAAAGAAGAAAGACTTGATTATTTTGACCAGTAAGCGTACCATGGGGGCTGCTGAGGCAGTGGCATATACATTAAAAAGCCTAAAGAGGGCCATCACAGTTGGGGAAAGGTCTGCTGGTGGGTCAGTAAAAGTCCAAAAGATTAGAATTCCTCAGTCGGAGTTCTACATAACAGTTCCTGTGGCAAGATCAGTTAATCCAATCACAGGCCATAGCTGGGAAGTGAGTGGCGTTTACCCAACAGTCAATGTCCTTGCCAAGGAAGCTGTCGCAAAAGCCAAGTCCCTTCTGGCTGTAAGGAGTGCCATTCCAAAAGTGGTGCAGAGTATCGCTGATTTAATCAGGCGGTTCTATGTTTTCACTGACAGAGTTCCAGCTCTTCTTCAATATCTGCAATCAACAGATTTTTCTCTGTCATATCTGAGGAAGACCTAGCAGTCAGACTCAACCAGGACCTCCAGACTGTGTCTGAAGATCCACGACTGATAATCAAATACATGCAAGACAATGCTGCCATACTAGAGGAGGATCCTGAGCTTGAGAACATTCCAGATGATTTGGAATCATTAAAAAAACTTGTAGATATGATTAAAGTGGAAATTCTCCTAAACAATACTGGCTATCTCCGCATAGATAAGTTTTTCAAGTCATATGCAGGAGCTAAATCAGAAGAGCTCATGGCTAAAAAGGTATGGGAGCCCCTCAAAGACACTAATAACCTGATTGTTGATCTACGCTATAACACTGGTGGATCCTCTACCTCTCTAGCCCTCATACTGTCCTATCTGCAGGACACTTCCCAGGAGCATCATTTTTTCACAATATATGACCAAATTCAGAACATAACAACCAAATATGATGTTATTGCCTACTGATAAAGTATCCAATCCAAAGATTATTTCAAACAACAGAGCAGCCTTGTCTTCAGAGAATATTTTAGCGGTTTCAATTCCATACTTAAAATATTTGTTCACTGTTGTAA
This sequence comes from Percina caprodes, assembly GCA_013375575.1. Taxonomy (NCBI): domain Eukaryota; kingdom Metazoa; phylum Chordata; class Actinopteri; order Perciformes; family Percidae; genus Percina; species Percina caprodes. The sequence goes on along the minus strand of JABXJD010000176.1, from coordinate 277,226 downwards.
AGGGCAAAGTATGACACAAGACATTGTTTGAAAGTCTTGAGTGGTGTCCTGGGGATTGTATTATGTAAGGCGCGAGGGGGTATTAAAAGTTAAGACATTGAGATTAGCAGAACACAGCCTACCATTTGAAAAGAGATGATGTCTGGCTGCATAATTCTGAGCTGCAAAATCTTCTGGATCAGGGTCACACAGGGCCCTTTGGGATGTCAGGTTCATGGTCAGCTTATACAGATTCATCACTTCAGCAAAAAGTCTTAATTAAATGAAAGGATTAAAACTTTGGACATGCATTTAAGTATTATTCACATTTCTTTGTTTTACAATCCAAAAAATGAAAAGATATAATTTGTTTAAAAAATACAGAAGAAATAACCACAGCAAACAATTCTGTAAAAAAGAAAGAGAAAGCATGGGAAAAAGTAGAATAAGCAAATAATTTAGCATTCATCCATGCAAAAGTCTTCGCAATCAACCTGTTGTGTGGTTATGTGCTTTTTCACCCAATTCTGATCCTGCATGTGTTTTAAGAAGGCTTTGCCACGTGTCTACAAACTGTGTAATCATGTCAGCAGTGGAGCAACCTAGACATGACCCCTAAAGCTACCAACAGCACCAAAATACACCACCATAAGCTTTCAGAACAGACAATGCAGAGAGAGTTTGTGAGGGAACATGAGAATTTCTGAGCAGGCTTTCACATTAATCAGTCCACCCCGAACAAGTGTGACCTCTCCTTGGAACCTGTTTTGTATCTAAAAGAAAAGTTGAGGTGATTTCAATGTAAATAAGATAACATATGGTGAATTTGGATATGACGCAGACTGTAATTCGAGCCTAAATAAGACAACAGTAGTAAAAAATGATGTCAAGTACAATAAACATGCACTGTGCTTGTTTAGGAAAAGATTAGAAACTGGGCAAGCTCCCATTTCCCACTTTTCATTTTGTCTGTTATTATCTGTGGGCCAAAGCACCACAGATAATGCGATTAAAGGTTTATTGGGGACAAAAGCTTCTTATGATGTTGATGTCGCTGTCCAAAAAATCCACGACAGTGACAGTGTTCCCTCCTACAAAAACCTCAACAAAGACAATTGAACAAATGCAGCCCAGTGGAAAAAAGAGTAGTTCTCTTTCCATCAGTGGTGATGAAGACATCCGCGATGGCGCATCACACACCACCACTGCCGTTGATGCTTCTTCTATGTACACTTTCTGTCAACTCATCATTCCAGCCCGCCCTGGTGTTAGAAATGGCCAAGATTCTTTTGGAAAACTACTGCTTTCCTGAGAACCTACTTGGGATGGAGGAAGCTATCCAACAAGCAATCAACAGCAGAGAAATCCTGCAGATTTCAGACAGGAAGACCCTGGCTTCTGTGCTCACAAACGGAGTACAAGGGGCACTGAACGATCCTAGGTTGACTGTGTCATATGAGCCCAATTTCATCCCGGGGATGCCACAGATGCTGCCGTCTCTGCCCATAGAGCAACTGATTTGGCTGGTAAGAAACTCTGTCAAGCTGGATATCCTTGACAACAACATTGGATATTTGCGGATAGATCGAATAATTAGCGAGGAGACAGCTACAAAGCTTGGCTCCCTGCTGAGCGACAACATCTGGGACAAAGTTGCTCACACATCCTCGCTGATCTTGGACCTGAGGTATAGCACAGCTGGAGAATTGTCTGGAGTTCCCTTTATAATCTCCTATTTCTCAGACCCTGAGCCTCTCATTCATATTGACACTGTGTATGACAGGCCCTTAAATACAACTATGGAGATGTGGACCATGCCCTCAATAATGGGGAAAAGGTATGGAAAGAAGAAAGACTTGATTATTTTGACCAGTAAGCGTACCATGGGGGCTGCTGAGGCAGTGGCATATACATTAAAAAGCCTAAAGAGGGCCATCACAGTTGGGGAAAGGTCTGCTGGTGGGTCAGTAAAAGTCCAAAAGATTAGAATTCCTCAGTCGGAGTTCTACATAACAGTTCCTGTGGCAAGATCAGTTAATCCAATCACAGGCCATAGCTGGGAAGTGAGTGGCGTTTACCCAACAGTCAATGTCCTTGCCAAGGAAGCTGTCGCAAAAGCCAAGTCCCTTCTGGCTGTAAGGAGTGCCATTCCAAAAGTGGTGCAGAGTATCGCTGATTTAATCAGGCGGTTCTATGTTTTCACTGACAGAGTTCCAGCTCTTCTTCAATATCTGCAATCAACAGATTTTTTCTCTGTCATATCTGAGGAAGACCTAGCAGTCAGACTCAACCAGGACCTCCAGACTGTGTCTGAAGATCCACGACTGATAATCAAATACATGCAAGACAATGCTGCCATACTAGAGGAGGATCCTGAGCTTGAGAACATTCCAGATGATTTGGAATCATTAAAAAAACTTGTAGATACGATTAAAGTGGAAATTCTCCTAAACAATACTGGCTATCTCCGCATAGATAAGTTTTTCAAGTCATATGCAGGAGCTAAATCAGAAGAGCTCATGGCTAAAAAGGTATGGGAGCCCCTCAAAGACACTAATAACCTGATTGTTGATCTACGCTATAACACTGGTGGATCCTCTACCTCTCTAGCCCTCATACTGTCCTATCTGCAGGACACTTCCCAGGAGCATCATTTTTTCACAATATATGACCAAATTCAGAACATAACAACCAAATATGACTCTCTGCCTCAAATTGCCGGCCCGACCTATGGCTCCAAACGTGGAGTTTACGTGTTGACAAGCTACGACACAGCAAGCACCGGTGAAGAGTTTGCTTACCTGACACAGTCACTTCATCGGGGCACAGTCATTGGGGAAATTACATCTGGTACCCTGATGCACTCAAAGTCGTTCCAAATAGAGGAAATGGCTATTGCCATCACTGTTCCTTTCATAAACTTTGTAGACAACAATGGTGAATGCTGGCTGGGAGGTGGCGTGGTCCCCGATGCTATTGCTCTAGCTGAGGAAGCTGTGGAGCATGTTTATGAGATTGCAGATTTTCACCAAGGGCTCAAGTTCCTCATAGAGGGAACAGGGGAACTGTTAGAAAAACACTACACAATTCATGAAGTTGCACAAATGGCCAGCAAGGTGCTTTTGACCAAATGGGCTGAGGGATTATACCGGTCAGTGGTTGACTTTGAATCTTTGGCATCTCAGTTGACGGCAGACCTCCAAGAGACTTCAGGTGATCACCGCCTCCATGTCTTCCATTGCGATGTCAAGCCAGAGTCGCTTCACGATGTCCCAAAAATCCCTAACGCTGAAGAAGTGGGATACATAATCGACGCTTTATTTAAAATTGAGCTTCTGCCAGGTAATGTTGGGTATGTAAGGTTTAACATGATGGCAGATGTTGAGGTGGTAAAAGCCATTGGACCACAGCTGATAAAATTAGTGTGGAGCAAGATAGTAAACACAGATGCCCTTATAATTGACATGAGGTACAACACTGGTGGATATTCAACAGCAATTCCCCTATTATGCACCTACTTCTTTGATGCTCAACCCTTGCGGCATCTTTACACTGTCTTTGACCGCACCAAAACCACCATTACAAAAGTCATGACATTGCCTCAAGTCAGAGGTCCAAGGTATGGTTCCTCCAAGGATGTCTACATCCTCACCAGTCAGATGACAGGGTCAGCAGCCGAAGTTTTCACCCGCTCTATGAAGGAGCTAAATAGAGCCACAATCATTGGAGAGCCAACAATCGGAGGATCTCTATCGAGTGGAACCTATCAGATCAGGGACAGCGTCCTGTATGCTTCAATTCCTAACCAGCTTGTGTTGAGTGCAATCACTGGGAAAGAGTGGAGCATTTCAGGGGTTGAGCCTCATGTTATTGCCCAGGCAAATGACGCTCTTACTGTCGCACAGAGACTCATAGCAGCAAGGCACTTGATGAGAGTGCAAGGAAAATAGTTGTATTCTAGTTTCCTTTTAAAACTATTAGTTAATTTGTTTTGTGTTTAGCTACCACTTCAATATCTAAGTACGGTTTCTACGTATGGAAATTGTGGCCTGTGTGACATTTACAGAATCCCAGACCAGCCAGTCTCCACTATGACATTTTACCTTTGAGGTGTTTAGCTGATGCTTTTATCAAGAAAAGTTTGTACTGAGTGAGTATGGATTCAATGTAATAATAAGAATTATGCATTTTATTTAAATAGCACTTTTTGCAACACTCAAAGACACTTTACAGAATGAAAAAGAAAAAAAATCCACACACTATAAAATAAACATTAAAAGCCCTTTTAAAGGTGAATTTTGATTTGAACATGGATTGATTGGTGCAGTCACGGATGTGTTTGGGGAGAGAGTTCCACAGGGCGGGGGCTGTTATGGAGAAGGATCCGTCACCCTAGGTCAGGCGCTTGGTCTTGGGTGGAATGTATATCGGGAAGGTATTAGCTGTGGATAGGATAAAACCTCAAAATCTACTTACCTTTGCTGGCATTAAAAACAGTAAAGATTATGTACTAGGTGTACTAGATGTCTGATAACCCATTGAAATTACAATAGCCTCAATACAGTGTCAACAGTGAAAAAGTACTGTGAATAAAATCAGTATTTCTTGAAGTAAATTACATTGCACTTACTTATTATTATTTAGATGCCATTTTACCTTCCCACCTGCTTATTTTCATTTGTATCATGTGAAATTGCACTTTTTTCTTCTATTTTAGTCTTTTCTGTTATTTCTTTTTAATTACATTTCAAATGTCTTTAAATGCGTTATGGGGTCAATATTCTATTGACCCATATTACCAATGCATTAAAAAGGATTTGGTCATTATGTAAATGTGTGTTGATGTATGTCATTATGTTGGATAATTTCTCATTTCTTTGCTCCATGTCTTGATTGTTTGCTTAATTTCTTTGCATTGTTGTTTTTAAGTATACTGTAATAATGTTTCAGCTTTCCTGTTTCTTTGCTACAACACTAACAGCAGAGGGAGTAAGTGTCACACAAACCTAAACTGAATCTTGGTGTTCACTTCAACACCACTGCAAGTGACACAACCACCACCAGATGCTATTAAATGAATCATTTCAGACAATAAAATAATTCTGTGGTTATCAGTGGACTTATTTTAATTATATTATTTCATTTCCTTTCCAGACATTATTAATTAATGAGTAAAACTGGAAGTTTTGTGTTGAATTATATGGCAATCATGAGTTTTCACATGCTTTAAAAAAAGAAAAGAAATTCTTGTGTTTTCATGTAAAACAAAATGTCACAAAAGTCCCATATACATGACTTACACTTATAGATACGGACACCAAGGGGCTTAATAAGTGAACCAACCAACCTTTGTTGTTTGTCAAGGAACAAAGCTTGACTTATTTGACCCAGGTAGCTTTAAATAGGTGTTCAAAATTACTTGTGTAAATGTGAGACTATTATTTTTAGCAACACCTCCTTGTTACTACACATTCATGTCTAGGTTATTATTGTCTTACAGAAGCACTTAGGATAATGCGATTTGAGGTTTATTGTGGGGCAAATCCTCTTAGGTGTGTGTTAACAGAAACCTTGCAGCCAAAACAGTGCCATTTGACAAAGAACCTCCTTGGCTCAACAACCTCCACTTCCCATCTACTCACTTTTTGTCCGACTGAACTGACAAAAATGGCAAAGGCTATCTTCCTGATAGCACCTCTGCTAGTTTTGGGGAATGTTTTCGTTATCCATGCTTCGTTTGCTCCTGGACTCATCGTAGATATGGCAAAAATTGTCATGGACAATTACTGCTCACCAGAGAAGCTGGTGGGTATGAAGGAGGCAATTGAAGCAGCCAGCAGCAACACAGAGATTCTCAACATCCCAGACGCTGAAACATTGGCAAATGTCCTCAGTGCTGGAGTCCAGACCACAGTAAGTGACCCACGCTTGATAGTCTCCTATGAGCCAAACTACGTCCCTGTGGTTCCCCCGAAGATGCCACCTTTGCCCCCTGATCAGCTCATTTCCGTCCTCCAGACCTCAATCAAGCTCGACATCCTTGAGGGAAACATTGGCTACCTGAGGATTGATCACATCCTTGGGGAAGAGGTTGCTGAAAAGGTTGGCCATGTGCTCCTAGACCTGGTCTGGAATAAAATCCTGCCAACCTCAGCTCTCATCTTTGACTTGCGCTACACCAGCAGTGGGGATATCTCAGGAGTTTCCTACATTGTGTCTTACTTTACCGCAGTCGAGCCTACGATTCACATTGACAGCATCTTCGACCGTCCCTCAAACACTACCACTAAGGTGCTTTCTATGTCCACACTTCTGGGGCAAAGATATGACATTACCAAACCCCTCATTATCCTCACCAGCAAAAACACCAAGGGCATTGCAGAGGATGTTGCCTACTGCCTCCAGAACCTAAAGAGAGCCACCATTGTGGGCGAGAAGACCGCCGGGGGCTCTATGAAGGTCGATAAAATCAGAGTGGCCGACAGTGACTTCTACATTTCGGTGCCAACCGCAAAGTCCGTGAACCCCATCACCCACTCCTCCTGGGAGGTTACAGGCGTGACCCCTGATGTGGAGGTAAACGCTGAGGATGCCCTCGCTACCGCCATCAAGATCGTCAACCTCCGGGCCCAAGTTCATGCCATCATTGAGGGATCAGCTACCCTGATTGCAGACAACTACGCCTTTGAAGATATTGGTGCTAATGTTGCAGAAAAGTTGAAAGGGCTCCTGGCAAACGGCGAGTACAGCACGGTTGTCTCCAAAGAGAGTCTGGAGGTTAAGTTGTCCGCTGACCTGAAGACCCTGTCTGGCGACAAGAGCCTGGAGACCACCCACAACACCCCAACCCTGCCACCCATGGTGAGACCTTTTGTACATAAGATTTCTTGTTGTGAAAGTATCTTTAATTTTCAATTATTTGTCAAAAGACTTTTTTTGCTTTGAATCAATTAGACAAATGTTTTTGTACAGCACTTAAAAAAATCACAGTAGATCAATGTGCTGTATCATAAAATACATAAAATCCAATACAAAAAAAGACAAATAAGAGAAATTTAACATTAGAGCAAAAATATAAGGGTGTAGCAGCTCAGAGATGGGGCAAGACAATTGGGGGATTTAAAAGCAAATAAAATAATTTTAAAGTGGATCCTAAACTGTACGGGCAGCCATGAGAAGCAAAAATGGGGGAAATGTGCTTGTGTTTACATGTGCAAGTTAAAAGACACGCAGTGGCATTTTGTACCATCTGGAGCCCTAACATAGCCCCCACATACAGTCAAATTAACACAGAGGATTTTGTATTGCACTATTGATATCAATAGTATACAGTACATTTAGAAATGTTTGTAATTTGCTGCAATTTAAGTATATTTTATACGTGAAAAAGTGACTTGTTATTTATATTTAGGGTTACATATTTCCCATGTTTACATTGCAAAATTCTTGTTTGTTCCTCTACCACAGGATTATTCTCCAGAGATGTACATTGAGCTGATCAAAGTCTCCTTCCACACTGACATATTTGAGAACAACATCGGCTACCTGCGCTTTGACATGTTTGGAGACTTTGAGGAGGTCAAAGCCATTGCCCAGATTATTGTTGAGCATGTCTGGAACAAAGTTGTCAACACTGACGCTATGATTGTTGACCTCAGGTGGGTAATCCTGTTGAGGAAGCAAGTCAGAGCTTCTTCTCAAAATGCAGTGTGTCCATTTTGGTAAACAAATCATCCGCTAAAGCTGCTAATGCTCATTAGTCCATGACTAAATATAGTGGACTTAGTTTGCCAACATGTTTTTTGAGGATTTATTTATTTACCTACTGATTAACCAATTTAAACTCTTACTTAAAAACATCTTGACAAACCATGCATGTTTCATCAATGCATGCATTACTGAAAAGTTCACAAAGGACAATTTCTAAAATTGTTCTTCAACTGTTTTTGCAGAAACAACATTGGTGGCCCTACAACAGCCATTGCAGGCTTCTGCTCGTATTTCTTTGATGCCGACAAGCAGGTTGTGCTTGACAAGCTGTACAACAGACCCTCCGGAACCATCACAGAGCTCCAGACCCTGCCTGAACTCACTGGTAATTAAAACAAGAATATTATTCAAGTCATTACACTTTACTCATTGTGTATTGCTTGTGCATAGGTACCTGTTGGCAACCAACTTAGCATGTAGCTAGTAGAAGTTTCCTTGAAAGAGGATGAGGACCAAAAACAAAGCTAAAAAGAATGTTGTATTGGCCTTAAATTCGCCAGGTGGCCAGACCCACGACTTCAAATGAATGCTAACATTGCTCCGTATTTGCCCGATGTGTAAAAGTAGCAACTGTTTGTGAACAAGTTTGGCATACAATTTTAGAAGGTGATCAGTTGTGTTTATAGTGTTTCCAATGCCCCAAAATGGCCAAAAATCAGTTACATGCAAGTTCAGGAATACAAGAACATAGAAGCATGTGCTTTTTAAGATGAACTGTCCAATTCACCCAATAAGCCATGAAGCTGTCTGGATGTAATACCTAATTCTTGTTCATATAAGTGATGGGTATTTAATGCCAATTCACTATTCAAAGCAGCTTTAGTTAACAAGAAAGCTTTATTTTCAAATGCTAATCAGTTTTTTGCACTCTTTAAAAGGAGCTGTAATTGCTACACCCTTCAACTTTTTTCTTTACATAAGTCACTTTCACAACCGTACCATGATGTTCATCCATGACTCCTTTCCACTTCCTTCCTTCAATTGAACATTGGCCCTTTTCACTATTCATCCATTCTCTACTCCTTCCACCTCACAGTTTTAACCCTGTTCTGCCTCCATCTTATCCTCTTCCTAAGGCACAAGGTACGGCTCCAAGAAGAGCTTGATCATCCTGACCAGCGGAGCAACTGCCGGCGCCGCAGAGGAGTTTGTTTACATAATGAAGAAGCTTGGCCGTGCTATGATCATCGGGGAGACAACCGCCGGGGCCTCCCACCCACCAGAGACCTTCCGTGTTGGTGAGACCGACATTTTCCTCAGCATCCCCACCATTCACTCCGACACCACTGCCGGGCCAGCCTGGGAGGGTGCTGGCATCGCACCTCACATACCCGTCCCAGCTGACGCCGCCCTCGAGACAGCCAAGGGCATCTTTAACAAGCACTTTGCAGGCCAGAGAGTAGATGCCAGTAATTGTGAATGAACATGTACGCTGTTAATTATATAGTTTGCGGCGTTATTTGTATGTGTTTCAAGCACTGTGTTGACATTGATACATGTACTTAAGGTATACTGAGCTAATGCTATTATGTGCTTGACAGTTATGCTGAAAAATTAATATGTTTCAGTGAATTACAGTATATGCTGTTGTGACTTGAATAAGCCTTGTACCCTACAAAATTACCTATTTTCTGTAGATCCGTTGTGTAAAATGTGGTACTTTTGTAAAATGGATTACATTAAAGTTCTCAGTGGGGAAACATAGCTGTACTTTCGTGATTATTTCTCCCCCCTTTCAGGGGCGTAACATTTTCGGAGACACCGCTGGGATTGCTGCTCAGATGTCCAGTTTCCACATCCTGGTGCTGAATTCAGAGCTAGCTAAATCCCCATATGACAACCCAGGCATGCTGCAGTGAGGAAAGTGTTGTTGTTTGATGGGAGCTGGTGGTTAAGGAAGTATCAACTGAAGCCATTAAGAGACCATCAGAGACGGTAAAGACCATCTAATTCAGAGTCAACTCCTGCACAGAAAAAGTTCCTCCAGTCCTGTCAACATGACAACCGCCTTGGAAGAACTACAGGAAGAGGAAGTAGGAGAATTGCACAGCCTGACTGAAGACAAGTTACTAGAGATATGTGATTTCCTGGACATATCAGGCAAACAGAGAAGAGATGTTCAAGACAAATCCCGCATTTCAGTGATGACTCACATTATGATGTTCCTTGAAAGAGAGGAAGTTACAGCGTTAGAAGATGGCGGCATGTCAGAATTGTTGCTACTTAAAGACAAAATTACTAAGCTGATCAGTGGCATAGATAACAAAACAGGGCAAACTAACCAGGATACTGAAACAGTCGGCACACATCACAGAATAGAGAAACTGAGAACTGTAACCCCACAACAAGGAGTGAGAACTGAGCACATTACTGCAGCCAAAGCCAGCAATTCTCTGCTCCTGCCCCAACCCCCTGCCCATCTTCAGGGGAGCATGCAGCTCTCAGCCAGCGCACAGCCCAGCTCATACTGGCGCAGATAGTTTAAAATTTCTGGTCAGATAGGTGAAAGATAAACTGACTTTTTCCAGCCTTGCCCATCAGATTGAGAATGGACTTCACAGAGGCTATCCTGAAGAAGTCAGTAATAAGGGCTATTTCTCCAAGTTTACAGCTACGCAGCTACTTGGAAGGTAAACCCCAGCTAACTCTTCCCACACTTAGATGCATCCTGCATTCCCACTTCCAAGTGAAGAGTTCAACAGAGCTTTACAAACAGCTAGCTTCAGAAGCACAGCAGAGCAAGGCGATCCCTCAAAGCTTCCTGATGCACGTCTTAGATTTGAGGACGAAAATACTGTATGCATCCCAGGAGTCAGAATCAGGGCTTGAGTATGACTCTGCTCTAGTCCAGCACATGTGTTTACACACAGTCCTTATGGGCCTCCAGAGTGACAGTATCAGATCAGACATGCCTGCTGGATAGCGGAACATTAGATGAGGTTTTGCTAGAGAAGCTTAACATTGCTTGTGCTAATGAGATAGAAAGACAAAACAAAAAGTGGCTTAATGCCCCACAGCCTGCTACAACTGTAAGTGCAGTCCCATTAGAAGATACACCATCTGCAAAGTGTCCTGTGAAGGAAGCCAAAGCTAAGATACCCGCAGACCTGTTAACAGAGTTAGTTGAACTTAAGACAGGTGTAGCTTCTCTAAAAGATCTCAGTGCAGAGATTAAGGAGACATTACAGCAGCCTATGTTTCAGTCACCATCTTATGCCAATGCCCCACCTTCAGTAAGGAGGCCAGATAGGGACCCCCAGCCACCTGTTTCCCAGCAACAGTATTACAGCAACTATGGTCAGCTCCAAGCACCTGACCCTGCGCAGTATCCATATGCACCTGACCTGTATACCAACCGCTCTGCCCAAGCTCCAAGGAGGTGTTTTGTCTGCCAGTAGGCCAGAACAGATGGACGCTGCACACACTGCTTCTGATGTGGGAGTGGAGAACATTTTCAAGCTGGATGTAAAATCCGAGGAGTCAGACCATCAAGAGAGGCCCCTTTAAATTGGAAAGGGTTACCACTAAGGGACGAGTGTTAACCGTAGCAACCAAAAAGTCCCAGAAATGTGCAAATTGTGCCAGAGAAGATTCATTTGAGATCTTGAAACAGTGTTCATCATGTAAAGAGACACTTTACTGTTCCAATGCATGTAAAAAAACAATATTGGACTAAACATAAAGGAAAATGCTGGTATGCCTCCCTGCATGTCTGTGCAGGGAGGCATACCAGGACTTCCTGGTTGTCAGGTACACATGGCGTGGTAACCCAGCTCATCAGGAAGGCAAGAGAAGGCGAAGGGGACCTGGCTGTACTGTGGCTGGACCTCACCAACGCCTATGGCTCAATACCTCACATGTTGGTGGAGGTCGTACTGTAGAAACACTTTCACACTTTCAGAAGGTGAAAGATCTCATCCTGGACTATTACAGCAAGTTCGGCTTGAGAGTCTCCACTGGCCAGCTACTGGCACCAGCTAGAGGTGGGGATAATCACTGGCTGTACCATCCCAGTGACCCTCTTTGTGCTGGGAATGAACATGTTAGTCAAGGCAGCTGAAACAAAGTGCAGAGGCCCCCTCAGCAAGTCTGGAGTAAGATGGTGGAAGGTTTTGAGCAAAGGGTGTTTTTGGCTGGGGCTGCTGCATGCCCTACTGGTAAGTAACATCGGCTATATGACAACACCAACAAACTCAGGCTCCCTTTTAGCTCAGTCAGGGAGGAGTTAATTGTTGAACAGGCACGACAACACCTGCAGTACTCTGGATCCAGAGATGCCAAAATGTCTGGCGCATGGGATTGTTGTGAGGACAGGGAGGAAGTGGAGGACAGCTGAGGCAGTCCCGCAAGCAGAGACTCGGGCTGAAGCACAAGGCCATCCTTGGAACAGTGGCGCAAGGCAGAGCCAGATTTGGGAGCCTAACAGCAACCCAATATGACTCTGCCAGTGGAAAGGAGAACCAGCAGCAAGGCACCTGGATGAAGTGGGAGCAGGTGATGGAGTGTCACCTGGAAGGACATCTGGAAGTGGAACCCCCTTTATAAGTTCTTGATTCAGAGGATCTATGATGTCCTCCCAAGTCCATCCAACCTGTGCACATGGGGCAAAATAGAGCCCCCTTTTGTTCCAAAATAGGGACATTAGAACACATCCCAAGCAGCTGCTCCAAGGCGCTGAGTGAGGGCCGGTATTGATGCACAGCCAGATCCTTAAATCCATCGCTGAGACAATCAGCAAGGGAGCTGATTATATCCGAGCTACAGCCAATGCCATTCACTTCATCAAGAAAGGACAAAAGCCAGAGAAAGCATAAAAAAACTGCTCTGTAGGTTTGCTCTCCACAGCCCAAGACTGGGCGATGACAGTTGACCTGGAAAGGCAGCTGAAAATCCCAACACACATCACCCAGTCCAAATTGAGACCTGACATCCTCTTAGTCTCTGAGGCCACAAAACAACTAATCTTGGTGGAGCTGACAGTGCCCTGGAAGGAGAGGATGGAGGAGGCTCAAGAGAGAAAGAGGGAGAAATACCGGGTGGGGGATTGTCGGAGGAACGGATGGAGGACCAGGTGTATGCCAGTAGAAGTGGCCAGCGAGAGATTTGCCAGTCACTCTCTGAGCAAGGCCTACGGCACACTGGGCATAACAGGTGCCAACCAAAGAAGAGCCATAAGGCAACAATGTGGAGGCATCAGAAAAAGAACAGAATGAGTCTTTAACATTTTGGTGTACATCTTGTTTAGCTTTAAGTTATGAATGTGTAAATTAAACATTTTGAAATCAATATTTGGCTATTTTTGGAATTTGGTTGTGTTTGTGTTTCTCTGTTTAAAGGGGAATTTCAGTGTTTTTTAACCTAGATCTGGAGAGAGAGTATGTTGTGTTGGAGTACAGAAACAGTAGCTTTGTGATGTGACTATTATTTCTAGTCATAGTTACATTATCTTTATTGTTACAATAGTTCCCACTAGTCATCATACCCCAACTGGCGAGGTTTCTGCCTAAAAGGAAGTTTTTCCTCACCACTATTGCACTAATTGCTTACTCTTGGGGGAATTACTAGAATTGTTGGATCATTGTTTAATTACAGAATGTGGTCTAGACTTACTCTATCTGGAAAGTGTCTTGAGATAACATTTGTTTGTTGTTTTGTTGTGATCCGATACTATTAATAAAACTGAATTGAATTGAATTGACTGTTTAAAAGATTACAATTGCACATTTCTTTATTGTGACAATGAACTCTGCAGTTTTCCTAGACGTTACCATTGGATACAGACAGGCTGAAATTGTGGCTGGTTGTGCTACAGCTACAGATGAATCCTAACACTCCAAACACTCCAAAAGAGGAGAAGAAATCATATATCATAGCACATTTTCCTTAAGAAAAATGCTTTTCCAAGAGTGGAGAGCTGCCGACAAAGCCCGAGGTAAGGTAGAGTTAATGTGTTGATCAGTAGCCTACTCACACACGAAAGCATGGTGACATAATGACAACTTCCCTATCCCTCCATAATGTAGTCAGACTCAACAACGATCTGAGCCTGTCAGTCGCAAAAATGAATCCTTTTAATAGACGTAAAGCTCGGTTCACAGTCGCCGATTGCAGTGTTCTCGCCCACTTTGAAGATTATTGTTCCCATTAGTCACTTCTTAGACACCTAAGTCCATGGGGAAATTAGGGTCCAGGGTGAAGAAAATCAAATTTCCTTTTTAACAGAATGCAGAGGTATTGATTGGGACTAATTGCTAATTTAACTAATTTAATCAACGTTGTAATGCAAATACAGACACTGTGACTCAAACAGACTGACTGCGACAAAAATAATCTTGTTTTTAATGAACTTGAGAATCCAGACATGCCAGGACCGTTTATATTCTTTTGTATCAGCATATTTACACTGAACATAAGTGTTTGAGTTTGTTGTAAGTGGTATGTTTGTATGTATGTATCTATGTATGTGTGTAAGCGGATGTGAAGATATATGAGTGCACGGCTCCGGTAAGCACTGGACTTTCATTTGGAAAGCACAAGGATCAGAAGGGTGGAAGGCGCACATCAACATGTGTTGAGACTTTAAACAGGGGCTTAGGGTTAAGGGCTAGTGTACGTGTGTGGAAGGGGGCGGGGGGGTCTGAAGCATAAGCCCCACTACGGAATTGACCGTGTGAAGACGTCCCAGCTGCTACTGACTTTTTAGGAATGTGTTTGCCTGGTTTTTGTAGAACTGGCATAACAACAGATTAAAATTCAACTATACAAATATTTCCCAGAAAAAAAGAGTGTCTCTGGAGGAGGAAACCTTGGCAGCCATAGCTAAGGAACTAGCATTTTTGTTCTTGTTTGTGTGAGTATAATTATATTAGATTTCAGTGAAAAAAAGGAAAATATAGATCATGTAAATTACCTCCTGCATGTAAAGTCAATTTAAATCCCAAGGAGTACAACAATAAATGGCTATTGTTGAAAAAAATGCCAAACATAAGGATTCGTTTTTTATGAAAATCTTAAGGATTATAATTTAAAGCAGATACAGATTAATTGTGCATATTCCAAAACTTTATAACATATCACAAATTGCCCCACAGCAGACCTGGGGCCATGTAGAATACACCCATACTGGAATGCTGTGCAAAATGGATGGATGGCGAGAGGAACTGGCGGTTAAAAGGGGCCCAGCAGCTCATTTTTTACACTGGGGCCCCTTGGCAGGTTATTCTGCTCGTGTTTACGGAGATGATAAGGATGGTTTAGAGGACAAATGTGCAATTTATGTGTGTATAATTGTGTTTGATAAATTGTTTCAATTTATATGGGATTAAGAACACAAGTAATCTCTGCAAACGTTACAAATAATAGGCTAACCCCGGCAATAGTGTCCAGGGCTGTTACAGTAAACTAAGTATTCAGACTACTTTCCAAGTAAACTTCAAGCCAAATTATTTAATTTGTAAAAAAATATTTTAATAATCCAATATATCCCTCCATCCTACAAACTACAACCAATAATAGGCAAGGCATGGCGGCTTTATTTGCATTGCACCTTTTAGCAACAGGGCATTTCAAAGTGCACTCATTAAAGGGCAGTTATAAACAATTAAGATATCAAAAACAGATAAAATATGAGAATAGAAGTTACAGTGGTATAAGAAAAAACAATTGTTTAAAGAAAGACAGCATCAAAAAGAAAGGTCTTCGGCCTTGATCTAAAAGAGTTGCGTCGAACTTGCAATTTTTTGGGGAGTTTGTTCCACATATGTGGAGTATAAAAACTGAACGTTAATTCCCCTGTTCTGACTCTGGGGATGGAAAGCAGATTTGTCCCAAACGACCTGAGAGGTCTGGGGGTTCATAGTGTATAACAGCAGATCAGAAATGTATTTTGGCTCTATTATAGGTCAAAATTATCACATGCAAATATGTTTGATGAACAACAAAACACATTTTGTGTAAGTTTGTTGTAGGCCTATCTTGTAAATATAGCTATTTTCCACACTCTCATTCCAGCCTCTGGTTTATGATGGTGTAATTACAGAGGATGTTGCGTTCATGGACCCTGCTGCTGTAATTAACTGGTACAGCAGCACGGAGAAAGCAAACCAACATGTAGTGATTTAATGAGGACAAAATGCTGGTAAACTACATAAATGCACACATTGGTTAAAAGGTGGTAGGACTAATTTATTACAATAGGCTTCAGCATTCAAGAGTGACAGTTCATATTGGCCTATCTCATAACTATCACCCCATCCTGCTCTGCGCCGAATCCCCACGAAATGCTCCATATTCTGCCACGTGAGGGAGGCGCAAAATGGGATCTTGACCCATTTTTCTTCTTTCTTTCTCCTCCTTAGTTTGAAATACGATACCTGGTCCATTTCAGCCAAGTCTGTCCCCCGGGCTCCCTGGTCCTCCAGCGCCAACGCTGCTCTGCATTACCCAGCTTCATTTGGCTTTTTCAGTCCAGTTTTGACACTTTGACAGGAAACGAACCACCCATTCCATCATTATATCCATTTCTCCCCTGGACGCCGGTTTGGATTTGTATCTGCGAATGCTGTTTAAAAAAATTGCAATTTGCATGTGGATTCTGAAATATCCAAAACTTTTATTTTTGAATCATTCCCATTGTCTTTGTTGCATCTCAGCCTCTTTAATTATACAAGTCTCTGGGATGTAAGAAGACGCTCAAGCATTGCGCTTTGTTTTTTTTCTTCTTTTTATCCAGAAGGAACTAACTTTTTATCCCGAGGAAAAACTATGGCGAGACTACTGTTGAACATGCGTCTTGTTTTGGTTTTATCCGGATTATTTTTGCTCTTTTCTCCATCCGCAAGAGCCGAGCCGGAGCACCAGGACGAAGAGGAGGAGAGTTCCTGTCAGGGCGCTTTTGACCTGTATTTTGTGCTTGATAAGTAAGTGGAAACAGCCTGGAATTGTTTTATGTAAAGACATAAAAGGAATATCGTTTTGATACTAGCCTACACCAGTCTCCCGGGTGAAAAGAAGCTAGCAAAACACACACTAAAACAAGCTAATTCTGCATTTACTTTCATGTCACTGTTAACGTTATTTCAAGTGTGTCATGCTGTAACTTAGGACATAAAGAGGCAGCTTATTTTTCAAACATGAGGTGAATGATATACGTTTTAGCTTCTGACATTATTGTTTAAAAAGAGTTAAAAAGAAAAGTGTAGGCTAAGTTTGTGTGCGTATTTGCTTGCGCGTGCGGGCGCTTGATGACGCTGGAAAGAAGGCTGACTTGTAAAGTAGCTAGCCTCCAGTTTGCTGAATAAGCAAAACGAGGGATGACGACTTGATGCAACAAGTAATCTCTCTCTCTCTTTCTCCCTCTCTCTCTTTTACAAGTTAAAACCCACAGCTTCTTTGTCCACATTACTTTGTCAGAAAAAAAAACACACGCAGCAAAGAGGCTGCTCTTTCACTCCCACCCATGCCAAAGGGACTTTTTTTGCTCTTTGCTCAGTGACTTCTCACTCTTTCATTTCCACTCTCTGTACGCCCACATAGGAAAAATGCTGTGGTTGTGGGACATTTTAGCGCTGGACTTTAGCAGGAGGGGGGAATAAAATGTCAGAGAAAAGCAGCAGAGTGCCTGCTGCTCTTATAATGCCTTTACTGTGAGGTTTATACTGTACACATTCAAGTGCAGTAACTTATCATGTCTGACATCCTCTGTGCCATATTGCAACTCAATATTGACTAAAACTCACACATTATAGATCTAGATATCTCATTGTTGCATTCATTTTAGAGATTTAGAGATCCAACTATACTGGAGAATCTGCTTACAGCTAAATAGGACCCTTTATGGCATGCAATAAGAAACTTTATAGCAGCTTTATTGTATCTTGACATTACCTAACCTGGATTTAAAAGCATGTTGTGGCATCAGCTCATATCCCTCCCTTTGCATTAATAGGATGGGGAGGGGAAACACGATAGGGCAGGAAGCATTTATAGAAAATGTGGTCTTGATTTGGAGAACAAAATGTTGCACGCAACACCTTTAAAAGGCTGTTTTGTTTTGTTGTTTTTTTTTGGGGGGGGGTTGTGATAAAGAGAGGAATTTAAAGTCTCATGCAGATTAGCATCACTGGTGTCTGTCAATATCGCACACTCACACATGGCTTTATCTAAAGGACCACCAGTGACAGTTTTTCCTGGCTTTTGATTCCTGACTAGAAGTGGACACAAAACACGGGACTGCTCCCCAGATGTGGAGGGCTGCATTTGGCCTGTGCTGTGTGGTAAATGCTGACACATGCTGCAAATAAAGAAACAGCTTCTTCTTTCTTCAATGTCAGTTGCTATTGTTAGCTGGTCTGCATGTTTTGGTGCTTACTCTGGGGGTGAGTAATAAGGTTAAGACATTGGTTATGGACTTCAAATGAGAGGAAGCTCATTAGAGACCTGCCTCAGCCACCCCTCAACTCCATCCCTCAGGCATGAGTGGGTTTTATGAGACACGGTCTGAACTCTCTGCCCTGGTTGATCCATATGCAAAGTAATGTGTGTGAGAAGGGGTTTCAGTTAGGGATCAACCAATACTGGTTTCTCAGGGTGGATACTGATACCGATTATTAGAACTAATATGCAATATGACAGTAAAAATGAAAATCTTTAAGTCAAAATTAAATATATATATATGATTCCCTTTACATACATAAAGACATTTGCACCATAAATTGTTGCAGATAACTTCTTCAAAAACTTAAATTTTGCTCAAAAGTGACAGACAAGAAGTTATTTTACAGTGAGTAACACAACTAAATAGATAGTGCCCTATGGTTGAGCATAGGTAAAAACAAGGCTGAGGGGTTTACTATGGCCACAGAAGATGCCATTTATTAGCTGCTTATCTCTGGTTGAAACTGTTAATCAGTAAAAGCTGCTGAAGGGTCAGCCCAGTCTTCCAGGAAGTACATCGATAGTGGACAATTGTATTTAAATCAGCAACGTTTAGTACAGCACGCAGGCAGTTCCTTTTATGTAGCAAGGTCAAAAGTAACGCCTAACTAGCTGTGTGTTGATAATGTAAGAATAATCAACACACTGGCGCCTCTGTGAGGCTGGACTTAGACGCAGTGGTGCTTTGAACTGAATGCTAACGTTGGCGTGCTAGCATGCTCACAATGACAAGGCTAACATGTTAAGTGCAAAGTGCAGCTGAAACTGTTGGGAATGTTATTAGTTTAGTTGAGATATTTCAATCAGAACCAAAGTGGTGGACAGACCATCCAACTGACTTTGCCATCCCTAGATTCACGCTGCTAGTGCTTACTATTAAAACATCATTAACTGGGGCTTTGCACTATTATTCAACATCAACATCATGTCTGCAGATAAAGTTGGCAGTGTTAAACTGGCAAAGCTGATGGAGTTGGGATTGGTCCGTTTGATTAAGTATGAGAAACACACTTTGGGCACTGTGTTGTAGGATCATGAGTTTCACATTAATGAGAAAAGATAACTGCTGCGTTGGCTCATAAAGTCGACTCCAAAGGCATTTATTGCCGACTTGGGCAGATGATGTCATGTCATGGCTCGTACATGTAGGACAGTGCTGTCGGAGACATATGCGTGGCTGCAGCCTGAAGGGTAGACGAGTTGGGTAATGCCAGATGGTTGGACTGGGTTTGGAAAAACCTTCGGTTTTAGTGAGACTCACAATTCTCAACTACTAAATGCACTGCAGAGCTGTATGTGATATCCTAAAGGAAAGTACAGGTGTGACAACACATCAGTGTGTATAGTGGTGAGGAGCAGCAACACAACATCCAGGACTCAAAAGTTGCAACCAAATCAGATGTAGGCTAGATGTCGGTTTTCCCTTCAAGTCCCAGCACCATACAGGGACTACAACTTCAAAACATGGGAACAAATAACTAAGGACACAGGAGTATGATGCAAATGCTGGAGTAAATGGGCGATTGCTGTCTGCATGTCGGAGCTTCGCGGGAGCGTTCCGACACACGCACACACACACAAACACTGGCGCACACACCAGACGCCAGCCACCATGTCACTTCTGTTTACTGATAGAAAGCGTTTACCTCATGCCAATTAATAAGCTAGTAAGTGGGGATTTTTGGTAGCCAGCCTTCCAAAAGAAAGCACAATAAAACTGAAATGTTAACCGATCGTTAACCGTTGACCAACGAGCAGGAAACGGAGTTTCAGCTCACCTGTCCAGGAGGCTTTGACACACTTTCCGCAGACAACTGCAGGCTTGATGTTCTGTGTATTGTCGGACACATGCAGCCACTTTCCTGAAACCGCTTGTGGGACCGATACGAGTCCACAGCAGCCCGCTGCGTAGCCCATCTTCCACCACCTCTACCTGCAGGTTGTCAGCGATGTGTCTTCCTGACGTATATTCTGTGTGTAGAACAGACGATCTAACCCGCTAGTCCTCATCAATATAATACTTTAATGTATCACGTAGCTCTCCACAAGCAGAAAAAAAGAGAAGCTTAATACGCAACTTGCTGGTTCAAAGTTAGGCTAACAAATTAATTAGCAGTTATGAAATAGACTGTATGGCCAATTTACATTTTTATCATTTACACTTTATATTTTTTATTAATTAGTTTAACAGATAGGCCTAATATTAATTGGTCAAAAATCGTATTGACGGTTAAACGGTTAACCCTTATCAGCTGGACTTGCAACCCCATCAATAAAGTTTTGTTATGTAGGCCTTAGTTACAAAATAAAATGCAATTTAATATTTGGGCCGGTGCATTTTTTTCATCTACATGCCAAAAGTCAAAGTCAAAAAGTTAATTTCGGACTCTGCCTTTAAGGCCTATATTGCTGCCTATGTAGCAACGAGGATGTATAGTTGCTGATTCTGAGCGGGCGGGCCGCAGCTTGCTGTTTTATATGGAACGCAGAGCCAGAGGAATGGTTATGGGTGTGTTCTTATTTGGAGATTTCACCTTTGGGCCAAATGCTGATGTTCACCTCTTGATGAAGACTGCAATTAGCCTAACCATCTTGTTTATGTCGATTCAACACAAATTAGAAGCGGTTCCTGCACAGTATTGCTATCACTGATGAATTTTTGGATAACAATATCACAGAAGGAAGGTGAAAGAAAAGAATTAGCAAATGCCATGTCACAAGCATGCAAACAGACCACTCTTTCCCTTTATGTCAGTGTCTATCTGCTTTTCTGCCGTTCTTTTCCACATGCTTTTTCCATTCATCTGTCTCTCTTGTTTTCCACCATTAGCTCCCATTACCGCTTCAAACCATACTCCTCATTGCCCTACTTGGTGTTACTGCAGTATCGTTGTTGGAAGATGTAAAATACACTATTTTCATTAATTATAATCCCTCTCTGGTAGTCCCGGGCCCAATCCCAGTCATTTCTCTCTCGTCTTTATTCTACATAATACTCATCACGCCTGCAAAATGTTGTTATCGTTGGTGTACATGTAGTCACAAGTTGATCACACTGGTTAGGCGTTGTGTCATGCTGCCTGAATCCTGGCAAGTCAGCAGAAAAACCAAACTGCAGCTGCTGTCCATAAATATTTTGGATATGTCTAGCAGTGGAATACGTTTTAGCTGTGGAATGATCCACACTGTGTTTTTCGCAGGAAGAAATGTCTTGTTAAAGCAAGGGAATGAATGCTACTCTACCTCTTATCCTGAACCCTGTAATATTTGATTTGAGTTTGACAACCATCTCACATGCCTCTCTCCGGCAGCTAGTTATCCAATAGTTTTTGGGATAAAAAACAATTTCTCCTGGTTTTGGAATAGACATGCAGCATTAGCTCAGCAATCATTCAGTAAAGACTTTGACTTATGCAATGGCTGTAAAAGTAGGTTAGTGGTTTTAAACAAACAAATCCTTGTGCCCAGTCAGTTAAATTGGAGCACCACCATTGGCTGCAGGCTGGGGTGGTGTGGGTAGGCCCAGCTGGAATGGCAGACAGCCTCCTTAGTGGAGTTAGGATTTTTTTTTTTCTTCTTCAACACTTTGAACCGTGAGAACGAAGCTGAGAGCCGCAAAAACTTCAGACTGACGGAGCTTTTTCCCACATGTTGTCATCCAGTTGCCTTCTGGGACAGAAGTCCTTGCTGGGTAGCTGGGTGCTACAGTTACAGGATTGCAGGCATAGTCAACAAAAAAAGTCCTAAATCTCAAAATGGCCACTGTAAGGCCCTTAGCCTCACCTGTTTTTGAAACATCAACTGTTTTCTCCCTTGAAGGCACCATAAAGCAGTATTAATTAATATGCTTGGCCATGTGGGAGCAGCAGAAGAAGAACACAGTGATATATTATGGATGTGTATTATAATGAGTTGTTGTTTGGAAGCAGTTGCCCATCTACACCCAGCTAACCAGTATATCTTTTGTCATATGGAAGTCCAATAATTTTTTTCCTGTTAAGCTCTTTTTAGGTTAACATTAGTCTCTCATTGCCAGACCCGTCTCCACAGCACTGTGAAGTAAGGCTACACTCTGGGCTTTTTGCATTTCTTTAAATCAATCACAATTGTCTTGAGGTGGCGCTAAATTCCGTCGGTGGCTCTGCAAAATAGTGTCAGGAAAGAACTTCTTTTGCCCCCTGAAAAAAGAAAATCAATCGGTCACAAAACCTCCCAGTTAAATACTAAATGCCTGAACATATAACAAAGCCGGCCGGCCTTAATGCACAATCCAAATATTCTTCAAAACTTGCCATTTTCAGCGTGCAGCTTGCTAGCTCAAAGTTTGTTGTTGTTTTCTGTTGCGATGGGATTTTAAGGACTGCAACACACAGAGAGAGGACGTCCTGCGCATGAGCCAGGTAACAGATGTCATGCTTTATCCTGGAAATGTACTTCCCTTGATCCAAACTCGGTTCACACCAACTCCTGAGATAAATATCTGGCTCTTCCGCTGATGCATTCTCTATCACATTCACCAGCTAGTCGCTAACACTGTCTGTCTGCCTGTTGGTGCTGGACAAGGAGCTTACAGTGAAGTTTTTCTCTATATAAATTCAAATTGACTTGACAAGAACAGCACCATTATGTGATAATGCAATGCAACTCTTAACTCTCCACATTAACTGAATAATTATAATACAATAATAATGTAACACTGGCAAGCATAAATTCAAGCATACATTGTTATGAAACATTAAACGCATGTGATGATTAACATACTGTATGGAACCTAATGGTAACCATTGGACAACTGGAAAGTTAGAAAAATAATATCCACAACTCCTAAACTGTATCGCCTGTATTTGTATCAGCGTAAATGTAAAGTAGACACACACACACATACATACACACACACACACACACACACAGGTCATTGCAAAATCATTCAGTCAGCAGAAAAAGGCATTCTTAAAAATGATTGAAGATGTTTTTATTCTTCAGGTCTTCTTGGACCCTTGGAGTAGCAAATTCCTGTCTCCTCTTGACACGGTCTGTTGAGCATTGCTGAACAGTAATGATGCATATATTAGCTCCCTTTGAGCCTACAGCTATTTGGAAGCAGTAGATTACTGCCCTGGATGTACTGATGTAGCAGCGGAAAGACTTACTATAAGTTTCCAAACTAAGTATAATTCAAATTTCATTATAATTTTTAGATTTGTTTTACTTTAGGATTGTCTTTGTCCGTTACAAGAGCTATGGCAATGCTAATTTAGGCAACAAGCTGGAGGGTCTGGGTGGAGTTGAAGTTGATTTAGCAAGCTGCAACATCACAGCTGTCATTTAAACAAACCCAACCTCAAATATATTCCTCTGGGAGCCTTAATGTCTTATTAATAAAACCATTTTTACCACCCAGTGTGGATAGTTCTAAATTTCATTTGGCGTTTTACTATCTGGATTAATCTACACAGATAAGACCAACCTTGGTAAGTGGTTCCATTGAAACTAAATCCACATGGCAACAGCTCCCTCAACCCAGTCAACACAATCTTTTTTGAGATTATTTAAGTATTTTGGGGAACATTCTGTGCATTTATAAGACAATTGACAGTTAAGATTACAGGGAATGAGGTGGAGAGAAATCTAACAATGGTCCCCAAATCAGATTTGAACCGGTAGTTCATGATCAGTACCTTTAAAACCCGAGGCCACATGGGCACCAGATCATTAACAGCAACTCTGATCAATGGTCCCTGTAAAAATAAGTAAAGTCAAATAAAAACATGTTAAGCCCACAGTGATTTAATCAATTGTTTGCACCTTGTCTTGGTTTTCTGGTGGTGTTGGTGATTCAGGTTCGTATGCCAGCTGTGTTGGCTGAAGCAGTAGTGAAACTTGGCCTTACTGTTAAAGATTTCATCGAATCTTCGGCATGCTCCCTCTGGAAGTCAAGTTTGCGTTCAAGCCAACAGAGTTCTCACATTCTCACTTCTACTCAGCTGAATTTACTGTAATCTAACTGCTTAGACTCTTCATCTTTCCCTTGTTCTTTCCTTCCTTCTGTTCCTTTTTCTCTCAGCCCTCACATGGCGTACTGCCAGACACATGCTCTCCATCTTGTTCCGAGAATCTGTCCAATCAAGAAAACACTGTCGCTCGGCTTTGACGATTTGCTGTGACATAACTTCAAACTGTTGTTGGGGCTTGATCGCTTTGTCGGCAGATTGTAACACCCCTAACCTCTCAAAGCCGTTACTTTATGTGTCCAAACCCCAAACCGCTGGCACTCAACTCCATTCAACGATTCAAATTAGATCAAAGGATTAAGATGGAAAAAAGCACCACATAAAATAGTTTCATTAAGAATCATAGAATGAAATGGCCCACTTCCTTTCCCAACGCTGTTTGGACAGGTGAGTGAAACTGCAAGCTAGGCCTCGGTCCCACAACATCAGCCACCTCAGACAATTGAACTGTTCCAATGCAAACAAGAGCCATTGTGCTTCAGAAGTAAAGATAAGCAGCTGAAAACCAAAGGTGGGAGTCACACTGATGTTAAATAAATACTCCTAGCACCTCTACATGACAATTATCTGCAGGGAAGTTTCACCATGCTTTTTATTTATTTTTTACCCCCGCACCCCCCTCCTCTGTTGCTGTAATGGAAACATGTACAGATGAAATTGGCTCCTGCCTTTCCTTCAGGTCAGAGGCCGTCTGTGTGTGCACAATCCTTGTGTGACTATTTCTGTTTGCGCTGCACATTTTCTTGAACATCCAATCTAAACATCTCTCCTCCTCCACCTCAAGCTTTTTATATTTTGGAAGGATTTTGTTGAGCTTGTAAGGTCTTGTCCTCTTTCTTTGTTCACTCAGTCTTGATGTGGGGGAACAAGTCATGTCATCAGATCTACAAGAACTTGAAAATGCTTAGGTAGGACTTTTAGTTGACCAGCATTTTTTTTATATGTTCAGTTCTATTTTGTTTCAAACACTGAAGCTTACATAATCATAATCAGTACATGTTATTGTGGATGCTTTTTTATTGTATTTGGAGCAAGGGTCTAGATATTACCAGCATGGGTGGCCCAAGAGAACCCTAACCTGGACCTGTAGCTTTGGCAGAGGTGCATCATCGACTCATTCTGCAAGATTCTTGGTGTTTTTACTCTGACAGCAATCAATCTGTTTGTTTTTCGTGGATTTGAAGTCAATGAAATTTGAGTATAAGCTGGCTCTCATTTCAGCTGCTGTTGTTTGTGTTGATTTTCCTTCAGATGCATGTAGATGCAGAGCATTTGTCTGCTATTAGTTTGTTTTTAAATGGCATTAAGATTGGCATGTGCAAAAGTAACAAGCTTTCTTGATCCCGCTTGTGGACTAGAACATTTAGGAACTAGAAGACTACGAACACAGTATTTTTCATAATGTACATTATCCAGTCTACGAAACAGAGCATTTAGAGTCTGGCAGGATAAGATGCCTTGAATGACTTAGGCATGATGGGAAAGTCCCTGGTATTCCCTGGCTATGTCTACCCCCCAAGCCTGGACAAATCATTACCCCTCTGCTACCAAGCAATACCACAAAAACAGCATAGGGTATAACCTCTGAGACAGACAATTACAAGGCAAAAAACATTATGTACAGTTAATTTCCATTTCAAGTTTTGGCTAGCTGGCGCTGTATTCCAAAGCAACTCGCAAGACTATGGCTCTGTTGGTTCCTTTATCTTCAAATTATCCAAATAAGCAAAATACATTGCAGAGAAAATCAACATTGTTAATAGTAATCTAATTTACTGAACAAAAGCCTAAGGCACGAAAAGCACATAAGCCAGATATACTTAATTATGTTAATTATGTCTAGATGTGATTCTCAAACAGATCTCTTTTGAGTTTGCTGGGAACTGATGCAACTAAAAGGTAAGCTAGGATAACAGAGCCAGTGTTTAGTCAGGTTCCCATCAACTCCCATACACGCCGTTTCAAACTGACAATGTGACAATGAAAACAAACAAAGGTAAAAGACCTCAAAAAAAGTCAACAATATGTTTGGCTTTTACAGAAGTAAAGACGCCTCAGTGGATTGCTTGTCAGTGAAAACCTATAAATTGAAAATCCAGCTAAACCCCATGGACAAAAAATTGGTGTTGACCTTCTGTCCCATACAGAGAAATGACAACGTATTAATGCTGGCCAGTTACAGTGTGTCTAATGCCGTTACATCAGTTAATCCGCACTAGTCAGTTTCGCACTTCATTCTACTGTAAGTAAACCTCATCCTCTAAACAGGCCTCTAGTTTGACCACAGTCAATTAGCTCATTTCCCATGTGTCTCTTTGGCTAATGGATGACCCACTGTCACATCATGTCGGCAGCTCTCTCTCTTAATGCTCACACTTAATTTAATTGCTACAAACACACATACACACAGTCTGCCCAGAGGAAATGAAGGTAGCTCCGTAGGGAACAGTTTTTTTTATAATAGTCCAGTTTTATGGAGCTTTCCCTGGGGAGACCAGGACCTATTTCCTCAGCCTTTAGGGCCTCATTCAGGATACAGGAGGGTGCTAAATTACACACCAGACAGCATCCCCAGCCTCTTTTATCTCAGCACACCTTTAAAGTATAGTGCAAGCTAATTGTAATAAGTTACTTCCCAAGTGGTGTTTGTGATACATAACTGGGATGGTCCATTTATGAAATTTAGGTTTAATTTCCTTTACTCCAAGGTTTAGCAACAGATAAAGGATGTACTTGCCATCTATTTGTTGCTAGCTAGACACCTCAATAGCATTTTAGCTGTTGATAGCAACTGTGGAATTAGAGTAATATTTATTTTGTTAAATAAACAAAAAACAATATTTTGTTACAAATTATTTTGACAGATAGTAATGTTACTGTAACAAGTTTAACAGTTATGTTTTGCTCAGAATACATTGCTTGTTCTTGTTGCTGTGGAACTTATGATTTTACCCCGTCGTTTTTAGCTAACAAAGCCATATTTTGTTTGACCGCTATACAAAATGGAGGTCAGTGTGTGTCTGATAGATAGCTTTAGACTTGATATTTTAATAGAGTTCTAGCTAAGCAAATGATTTGTAACTCACAGATACATGCAGAAATTATATTTTGCAACTGCTACAGTCATTAAAGATACCGGCTATCTTGGATTAAGGGTACATGAGCTTCACAGCTTTTATACTTGCTGTATTGTGATTAGCATTGACACTTTGCTTACTCTTATTCTTATTGTTATGTTTTCAACCACTGTAATCGGCATCTATGATAGTTGAACACAACTCATAATTTTTTTTTGTCTTAGGTCTGGCAGTGTGAAGAATCACTGGGAGGAAATCTACGACTTTGTGGAGAATTTAGCTGAGAAATTCAAAAGGTAAGAAACACTTCATGAACACATATTTAAACATTTGCATGTTAACACAATTAACTTATCAAATATGCAGGAGGAAAATGGAATAACATATGTGGACTAGCCTATACATTGTAACATTTAACTCTTGTTGCGAATCCCAATTTGGAGGGTCCAAACGTCCGGCTAAGGAATCACTCTAGCTTCGATTAAGTATACCAAATTGATTTATTAATAAAAACAGAGCAATGCATTCCGTGCAGTTATACGTGCACGGTCCTGATAGAAAACGTGACTAGTTCAGAGGTTTTCCAAATCAAAGGCGCTTAAAACAGGGATGCGCTAGTGTTTTTAAAGGGTTCTCCTTAAGGGAGCCCTGCTGGTTAAAGCGTCACTGGTCAGTTCATACAGTCATGTCAACAATGCTTTCCATTGGCCGGGTGAGCGCGCCAAGTTGTCTCAGCTGACAGGATATGTCTGTGTGTGTGTGTGTGTGTGTGTTTTGAACACCTGTCTTGTAGGGGATGTCATATACAACTGCTAATGTAATCAGTGCAATCTCCTGGCCTTTGATCTCCTGTTGGTTTCCTGCCATATGTGGTTTATTTCTCTACACCCGACACAGGAGTGTTGTCCTTATTTACACACCAAAAGGACAGGCTTCACCCAAACCCATCTGTTTACTCAGTATCTTGATTCACTCAGTATCTTGATTCACTCAGTATCTTGATTCACTCAGTACCTTGATTCACTCAGTATCTTGATCAGGGCTTCCCTCCATTTACCTATACATAAGTCCATTCGCAGTATCTAAACATGTACACAATACCTGAGTATAATTTCTTAGAATAATCACAATACTTTGAGTATAATTTCCCACAAATCCCCCTTTTCACACCTACTAGGTGTGAATCCTACTGTAAACAAGGAACTGTGTGTGTATAAAACCTTTTAGAATTCATTTTAGTACAGAACGTGCAGCAAAAGTAAAAAGAGTAGTGAAAACTAACTCTCTATGTTGCCCTATTGGACACCTGATCCCCCCTGCTCCCCCTCCTGCATTTGTACAGGTGACTACAGATTATGCCCCCGTAGTTTTCAGTGTTTTTTCCATAGCTGTCTGGTTTTCGGCTTTCCCCCACTCCATCACCCTTCGATTTCTATGTCCAGGTCAAAGTTCTCCTCCCCTCTCCATTCAATTTCAGAAGGGAAAAGTTCCGGCCTCAGGTGAATAGGGTGGTGGTGCCTTTTCTTTGGAGAGAGCAGTGGAGATCAGGCGGCCAATCATGGTGCGCAGGCAAGGGATACAGCAACATCCACAGGTGACTAAAATGGCAATAAACACAGCAATTGAAATCATGAGGGACATCATCAGATCTTTCCATTTGCCAAACAAGTTAGACATCCAATCTGAAAAGGGATTATCAACACCTGATGCCTCGTGCATTTCTTTGGATAGAGCCTTCAGTTGGTTCAGTGCCCTGGTGACTTTCCCGTCCGGAGCAGTGTTATTGGGTATGATGGTGCAGCACATCTCTCCAAACATCGCACAGACGCCCCCCTTTTCAGCCAGTATCATGTCCAGCGCCATCCGATTCTGCAAAGCCATAAGAGAAGAGGGGGCCATCTGCTCGGCCAACCCGTCTATAGCGTCTCTAGTGGCGTTTGACAAGCGTAAAACATTATAATGTACAAAATTAATCCTATCCACGTTCTTGTTGGGAGTGATTGGGAAAAGTGCCGAAATAATGGGAATGCTTTCAAAGCCTGCGGATATTTGGTCTGCTAGCTTGTACTCGTTTGGGACGCCACGAGGCACACCTATAGCGTCTATGTACGTGGGGGTGCCTATGAAGGGGTCAAATGCAAATGTTGACCTCTTCATGATGTGGCGGCGCCTTTGGGTGAGTCTCTGGGGTATGGTTGGCGTTGTTTTTACACGGTTTCCGACTATGGAGATGGGCATGGCTAGTCTAACCATGGCACACAGGCCCACGGTCTTATCTGGCAACTTAATCTGGGCGTACAATTTTAGCCTTCCACAATAATAAAACAGTCCTAATCTTGAGACGTTCCCTATATAATCATCTCCACCCTTATTACCGGCTACTGTTCTATTGCACCATTCTGTTGGGATAGATCCTAGCCTAATAACTCCTGGTCCTGAGCTTGTGAAATTAAAACACTGGTATCGTGCTCCTTCTCCTTTTATGGCCGTAAAATACCCTGGCTTCTCTAAACCTGGTGGGTAGACTGCTGATAAGGTGGTGCAATTTGGAGGGTTTTTACTTGAGTTAAGTTCAACATGCAATGATACCCTATTTTATCACTTTCTGGGTAAAGGGAGCTGGTTCAGTGTACATAGCCGGTCGGGCTGCCGCACAG
The DNA here is from genome assembly GCA_013375575.1 of Percina caprodes. Taxonomy (NCBI): domain Eukaryota; kingdom Metazoa; phylum Chordata; class Actinopteri; order Perciformes; family Percidae; genus Percina; species Percina caprodes. Next base: position 247,298 of record JABXJD010000176.1, on the reverse strand, counting down.
GCCACGCAGCCCTCCATTTTCTGATCTTGGGCGTTTTGCACTAACCATTTTACCCATAAGTTGTCGCTACCTGCCCCTGTGGTCAGTTCCAGTATGTCTTGGGGTTTCATTTTAGAAAAGTCTTGTACTATCACGTCTTTATTTGTTAAAGGTGTTGGGTCTTGCTCTTCTGGTTCTACAATAGTGTTAGTGATAGGTGGCGGTATAGGGTTTATAATATTTATCTGTATTTGTCCCATTGGGTCTGTCCCGCTGACTTCCACCCTAGGATCATCCAAATTCTATTTTTATTGGTGGGGCTTCTATAAATCTTGTCTAGGGATAAAGTAAGGGGTTTTGTGTCGGACTAAAATCCCTCTGCAGACTAATTTTTTCCAATCATAAGTTTTATATTGTGGTGGCCTGGAGGGCTGCCAACGGCCTGTATATTCCACTACGTCCGACCAATCCCTACACCAGTCACATCTCTTACTCCACCCTGATCTCTCACATTGTGCAGCCTTGCATGAGTAGCACAGATACACGTCGTAGCTTCTATATGAGGAGTTGTACCCCCACAATCAATCACGGAGCATAGGTCGAATGTGAACGAGGTAGTGGCTCCTTTGTGTAATTTAAGACTATTTGGGCGTTACAATTTAGATCAATTTGGGGTCTCGAGTTGGGACTCCTTTTACGGCGGGTCATTTGAGGGGCTATTATCTCAGTATCATTGGTTGGAGGGAGTACAGGAGCTTTTTCTAGAGATTCTATTCCCCACATTATCAGTCCCGCCCTATTCCCAGCATGACACAAGTTAACACTACTACTTTTCTTCTGAGCCCCATTTCTTTTAGGCTTGGTGCTCTCTGTCCAGACTGAGGGCTGTCTGGACTTCCTAGGCAGCGCTTAAGTAGCCGCTGCATTTTTAGATCTAATTGTGTGTCCGCTAAAGTGCGGGTTGGAGGATCTGCTGGGGCACAATGTGTCAGGTGGTGCCAAGGTGCGCCTGATTTACCTTTGACCTGGACCGAGTGTGAAGTAACCTCCTTCACCTCGTACGGACCAGTCCACCTGGGGTTGACCCACTTCCTCTTGTGGACCTTAACCCTGACCCAGTCTCCTACCTTAATGGTCTGCCTCTCGTTCTGAGTGGGTGCTGGCTTCTTGTAGGCTTTCTCCACCTGGGTAGAGAGGGCTGAGACCAAAAGGTTAGTTCATTCATATAGGCAGACATTTCTACCTGTTTTACATCCAATAATGGCATATGACCTCCATCATTGGGTGGACCTGGCATTGGTCTGCCAGTCAAGATCTCGTGGGGTGAGAGGTGCGTCTCTCCCCCTTTGGCGGCTCTCATGGCCATGAGTGCCAGGGGAAGGGCCTCCACCCACTTCATCTTGCTCTCATGGCAGACCTTGGCTATTTTAGCCTTCAACGTCTGGTTGGCCCTTTCCACCAGTCCCTGGGACTGTGGATGGTATACCGACCGAATGAGTGTGTGATGCCCAAGGTAGCCTCAACTTCTCTTAACATCTGGTTATTAAAGTGGGTGCCATTATCTGACCTGATTCGTCTTGGAACGCCGTACCGTGGTATCAGTTCAGTTTTTAACCATTTTACTACTGTCTTCCCATCTTCATGTCTAGTTGGGATAGCTTCTACCCACCTAGAAAATCTGTCTACCATTACCAGCAAATATCTTTTCCCTTGTACTACATTGTCTGCTCCCATATCTGTATAATCTATACTGATGTCTTGGAAACAGGCTGCTGGAACCGGGAAAGAGCCCATCGGCGTGGTGAATGGTCTTCTTGGGTTGTGAGCCCCGCACACTTCGCACTCTGCGCAATACAGAGTCACCATACTGTCCATGTGCGGGTGCCACCACAATTGTGTCATGTTAATCAATGTCTGTCTTTTTCCTTCATGTGTGGGTCGGTGTGCTTCTGGCAAGAGCATATGGCAGAGTTTGGTGGGTGCCACTAGTCTTCCGTCATGGGCTCTCCAGAGCCCATCTTCACCTTTCGTGGCCCCTTTTCTTTTCCATTCATTCCACTCGTATGCTCCTGCCTTCGCTTGGATTTCTTTTATGTCTTCTGGTGTGAGACGTGGGAGTGGTTCTGCTCTCACAATCATCATCTTGGGCGTGTAGCCTCCTGCTCTCTTTGCTGCTTGGTCCGCAGCATCATTCCCAGCGCTCACCCTTGAATTGACTGTGTCGTGTCCTTTACATTTCATGATGGCCACTTGTCTGGGAAGGGAGATGGCGGCCACCAGATCTTTTATGGCCTGCTGATGCCTGATAGGCGTTCCCGCCACTGTTGTGTATCCTCGTCGTTCCCACATTGGAGCATCGATGTGGGCTGCTCCATGGGCGTATGCCGAGTCTGTATATATGTTGATTGACTGTCCTTTTCCAATTTTGAGTGCTGCTGTGAGTGCTTTTATTTCTGCCACTTGTGCTGATGCCGGTTGTTCCAGAATCCCTGATTCCAGTTCTCTGTGATCCCCATCTGCTGTTTGTTGTACGACTGCATAGGAGGCTCTGTTAGTCCCGTCTTCCTGTTTGTAGCAGCATCCATCTGTGTAGAGCCACATGTCAGCGTCTTGGAGTGGGTCATTTGAGAGGTCTGCGCGTACCTTGCTCTCTTGGACAGCTAGTTCAATACAGTCATGTGGTTGGCCTTGCTGTCCCAGGTTTGCTGCCATGTTACGCTCTGTGGTGACGTATGTAATGTGTGGTTGAGTGCAGGTCTGTTGTAACTTGGACTTACGTGCTGCACTGTAGGAAAATTCTTTGCTGGCCAAAAATGCTGAGACTCCGTGGCTTGTATGTATTTGAAGTGGATGACACATGACCACGTGTGCAGTTTTTCTATCGCCTTTGCCAATGCAGCTACATATCTGGCACATGCGGTTTGTCCTTTTCCACTACATCAAGTCTTGAGGAGTGGTACATCAGTACATGTCTCTCTCCCCCTTTTTTCTGATACAGGACGGCGTTGAGGAAGCCGTTCTGTTCAGAAACATCAAGATGGAATGGGGAGGTGTAGTCAGGTGCCATCAGGGCCGCTGCCTGAGCTAGGGCCTGTTTGAGGTCGGTGAAGGCTGTTTCAGCTTCTGCTGTCCAGGGCAGAGGGGCTGTGAGGTTGCGGTTACCCGCTTCTGCCAGTAGGGAACGGAGTGGGGCGGTCCTGTTGGTATAGTCGGGATATGTGAGCGACTATAGCCAGTGAGACCCAGGAAGGACAGCATCTCTGACACAGTGTGGGGCCGCGGATGTCTGAGGATGGAGTGCCTGTGGTTGGTGGAGATCCCTAGGCCTGCAGCCGATATTTCTCTGCCCAAAAACACCACCTGCCTTCTTGCTATCTGCACCTTTTCTTTCTTGATTTTGTAGCCTTTGGTGTTGAGGAAATGGAGGAGAGTCTCGGTGGTGGTGAGGCAGGCTAGGGCCGTTGTAGCAGCAAGGAGGAGGTCATCCACGTACTGAATGAGGACCACCTCTGGCGGTAGAATGAGTTCCAGGAGGTGAGTCTTGAGTATCCTGTTAAAGAGTCCCGGTGAGTCGCGGTACCCTTGTGGCAGCCTGGAGTAGGTGTACTGTTGACCCCTGAAGGTGAAGGCAAAAAAGGGCTGGGAGTTGGGATGGAGGGGCACACTGAAAAAAGCATTAGCGAGGTCTATGACTGAAAAGTAGGTCATAGAAGGAAAAGTGGCTAGGATTCATCTCTTCAAAACTCTCGCTGAAGGGTGGCTGCTCCATTTCTGGTCTGGTGATGGAGGCCGCCTTTCTGGGGTGATAGACAACCCTGTGCGGTCCTTCTCCCTCCTGCTGATGGCTCCATGCACCTCCTGTCTCTGTCTCAGAATTCACTTTAGCACAGGGTCGTGACTGCATTTGACTCTCCAACTGGGCCACTCGTCCCTCCAGCTGGTGCACCTGGGGTCCCTCTTCTACATCCAACACGATGGTCTTGACCACTGCTTCCATCAATGGGGCTTGTGTCACGTGGGTGAATGGGTTGTTGCTTTGTCTGGTCTTGTGATGGTTTTTTTCAAGGTTGTATGGAGGAGGTGGGGTGGTTTGTGAAGTTGTCAATTCTGCCTGGGATGGGGTATCTTCTGCTGTTATTGGGGGTGCAGTTGATTTTGACATGGTGGCCACTAGGCGGAGGGCCAGGGCATGACACTCCTCTTCCTCTTTTCTGGCAACTCGTTTTGGCCTAGTGAAACGGAATCTGTCTCCTTCTTCTTCTTTTTCAGCTCGCTTTGCATGGTTTAAACATTGATTTTGATAGTCAGTTATTTGTTGTATCTGTTGAAAAGTGGGCACTCCTTCCACAGGTATCCAACCAGCCTTCTCCCATGCTGTTATTAATTTATTTCCCTCTTCCTGTCACTTCTGCTGCTTTTCTTTTCTAATGCCTGTACTAGCTTTCCTCCATAAAATGTTGCCATTGTCTCTCCCTTTCACTTCTTACTGACTCTAATCAAACAGCCCCTCCTTCTCACTCACTCTGCTCGCCGTCTGCTCCTTTCTCAGCCCCTCCTTCTCACTCACTCTGCTCGCCGTCTGCTCCCTTTCTCAGAAAAATTCCTTCACCCCTCCCCTCTGCTTTTTTTTTTTTACACGCTGTCTCTGCTCTTTTTTTTTTTTTTTATAACCAACAAAGCACCCTATCGAACTTATAACGAGATCCACCAACAGTATTTTTACGTGTAATTTAACCTACGTACGGCAGCACCACAGACGGACCAGAGGCTTGGTCAATTGTCAACGCTTTACTTTAGACTCACACAGTCATTCTTTTCCAGTCTTCTCAATTCTACATCTGACAAATTCATTAGGCCTACATTAACATTACATTATCATTACATTAACAACATTATTTCTCTTTTCTCTTCTTAAATCTCTTATCTCTCAATCACTCTCTACATTCGTTAAGACCAGTCTTATGGACTTAGTCTCCTTGATGAACACTGGCTCGTTTTCGCGTCCCGACCGTCCCTCGCAGTAGTGTAATCAGCTCAACTGGTTGGTTTATTGCATCTTTCGCAAAACGTAACTCCAAAATTATGGAATCATCTTATTTCTACATTCGTTGAGACCAGTCTTATGGACTGGGTCTCCGTATGGTGAACACTGGCCCCTGTTATGCGCCGTGAACTTCCCTCGGCAGCAGCTTAATTACTTTCTACTGGCAAGTTTATCGAAACACCCGCATAACTCGGCTCCAAAACTTTGGAATCACCTATGATCACTGGCTCACTATCGCGTCTCGTCCTTCCCCATCAGTAATATCACTTGCAAGTTTTACTGACAAGTTTATCGGATCTCAACGCACAGCGTAGCTCCAAACAATTATGGAATCATATTTATCAGCTCATTCACACTTCCCACACTCATTCTTCAACGTCTACATTCGTTGAGACCAGTCTTATGGACCGGATCTCCGTATGGCGAACACTGGCCCCTGTTATGCGCTGTGAACTTCCCTCTAAAGCAGCTTGATTATTTCTACTGGCAGTTTATCGAAACACCCGCATAACTCGGCTCCAAAACTTTGGAATCACCTATGACCGCTGACTCGCTATCGCGTCTCGTCCTTCCCCCATCAGTAATATCACTTCGGCAAGTTTTACTGACAAGTTTATCGGATCTCAACGCACAGCGTAGCTCCAAACATATGGAATCATATACGCATCCCAGATGCTTTTTCTCAGTCACACTCCTCTCTCATTCTTCAACAGAAAAACGGAATGCATTGCTCAATGTCCACAAAACACTTAATAATTTTTAGTCTATATTTTTACATTACATTACGTACTCACCCGGAAGTTCTGATCACTTTAATTTAGTTTATACTATTATACAATATGCTGAGTTTGATGAAACAGGTCCAGCCTACCTTTTTTTAGAGAGCTCTCAGTGACCAGACCTCCGAGGTTTGCACAGAATGTCTCCTTTGTCTCGTTCCTTCAGACGTGGACTGTCCGTGGAATCTGGACTTGGAGTTTTAACAACTGTTAATCCTGATTCCGTGGGATTCTTAAATTTAACCGCTACTCGAAACCATCCTCTGCTACCATTTTGTTGCGAATCCCAATTTGGAGGGTCCAAACGTCCGGCTAAGGAATCACTCTAGCTTCGATTAAGTATACCAAATTGATTTATTAATAAAAACAGAGCAATGCATTCCGTGCAGTTATACGTGCACGGTCCTGATAGAAAACGTGACTAGTTCAGAGGTTTTCCAAATCAAAGGCGCTTAAAACAGGGATGCGCTAGTGTTTTTAAAGGGTTCTCCTTAAGGGAGCCCTGCTGGTTAAAGCGTCACTGGTCAGTTCATACAGTCATGTCAACAATGCTTTCCATTGGCCGGGTGAGCGCGCCAAGTTGTCTCAGCTGACAGGATATGTCTGTGTGTGTGTGTGTGTGTGTGTTTTGAACACCTGTCTTGTAGGGGATGTCATATACAACTGCTAATGTAATCAGTGCAATCTCCTGGCCTTTGATCTCCTGTTGGTTTCCTGCCATATGTGGTTTATTTCTCTACACCCGACACAGGAGTGTTGTCCTTATTTACACACCAAAAGGACAGGCTTCACCCAAACCCATCTGTTTACTCAGTATCTTGATTCACTCAGTATCTTGATTCACTCAGTATCTTGATTCACTCAGTACCTTGATTCACTCAGTATCTTGATCAGGGCTTCCCTCCATTTACCTATACATAAGTCCATTCGCAGTATCTAAACATGTACACAATACCTGAGTATAATTTCTTAGAATAATCACAATACTTTGAGTATAATTTCCCACACTCTTAAGTCACCAGACATAAAACAGCCTTGTTTCCTCTGTACTTGACTTCCTGGAGCCCTGAGATGTAGATCACTACATACAGTGAACCCTCGCTATATCACGGTTCACCTTTCACGGTCTCGCTGCTTCACGGATTTGCATCGTGCGTTGTGTTCTGCATTCTGCAAACATAATCAGTGGTGGCATGTCGGTTTATAAGAATCTTTTTGCCCAGAAGAAAAAAGAGCGACAACAACTACCGATAACTATGTTCTTCTCTCGAAAAAACACACCTGCACCGCGGGCTTTAGAAGAAGAAACGCTACAGAGCGGAGTCGGGATGCAGCGGCTCCGTCAGACGAGCAGGGAAATACACCTGAGTCACGGTTTTTCCTACTGTACTTTACTTTGTATTTGTTTTCATAATCATTTTTCATTTTCTCCCGTTCCAATGACTCTGGTCGCGGTGGGGCGGGGGTGGGGGTGCGGTGCTGATCTCCGCAATTTGAAGCCTTCAGTTCGTATTGATGATTAAAATTATTATTTTACAGTACAGTAGTTATTTGTAAAAAAAACGTTTATACAGTACTTTTATTTGTTAAACAAATGCTTGGGCCTGTAAAAAGGTTTAGTTCTTTGGTTTCAGTGTATAATGGAGTATTTCATCGTATAATAATGGTAAAAAAAAAAGTTACTACTTCACGGATTTCGCCTATCACGGGTTCTTCTTGGAACGTTACGATAAACGAGGGTTCACTGTATACATTTTTCTTTGCACAAATAAACAAAAATAGCAACTTATGAGGGTTCAGTGACATGGTTTGAACACCAAAATTTGAGCCAAATCCTGCACACCAGCACATCCATGCAGGGTGGCCCTTGGCGCCCCGAGATATAGATCACTGAGGAGAAACACACACTTTACGCAGCAGTTACCCCGGTAGAGTAAAATGAAATCTATCCCTACAGAGACAGCTGGCCATATGCTAAGTCACTCAGCATATAGGCTGATGTTTCACTTTGTCTCTGCAGTAGCTGAGCTGATGTCTGGTGTCAGTGGGGTTACCAGCAGAGACTAAAGAGGCTGTAAAACCCATGCTATGGTAGAGGAGAGTAAAGTGGGAAGCTTTCAATGGACAAGGCTGACAATCACGGTAACACTGCAGCTTTAAGTATCTCAGCTTAAATATGTGTCCCTAAAGGCTTCTCAGATCTGACATTTGTTAATGAGTGTGTGTGGCTCAATAGGAATATTATAGAGCTCTTGAAATGATAAAATCAATCACTTAATACAAATTTACAAGTAGCAGACTTTATTCATAAAGTGAGAGAAAACTCTTTAAGTCCAGGATAGACAATATCAGTTAGCAAAGAATTGTCTTTTAAGGTAACAAGTCATTAAAGGTCCAGTGTGTAGGAATTTCTCCCATCTAGCGTTGAGATCATATATTGCAATCAACTCTCTCGCACCACACAGTTGAAACTAGGTATTACAGCTCCTGTTCCTGAAATTTACATTTTGAATAAGCCTACGTGTGGTCCTCCATGTTTCCTTCTTCAAAGTTGCCGGGGCTGGTAAGCAACGATACCCATTAGCAGCATTAGCAGCACCTGTGAGTTTATCATGTGACAACAAAAACGCAAAAGGTGGAGCAGTTGATCCTGTATGTCCCTTACTGGAGCCCGACCAATATATCGGCGGGCTGATATTATCGGCCAATATTAGACGTTTCCCAAACTATCATATCGGCATTTATAATAATAAAAAGAAAAAATCGGTTGATGGACGGTCAACCAATAACATGGTTATATTTTGATGTTCCTTTGTTGTGTTGTGACAATAAAACAAATTATCATATTATTTTAGTGAGAACTCATAAATAACTCCAAAAACTAATGTTAAGGAAATCTGTTTATGTTTAGTAATGCATTTTTTATTTATATTTTTTTAAATACACATCGTCCAATATAACGCCATGTCATTTTTTTAAATAACCAAATATTCGTATCGGTATCGGCCTTTAAATCCTTTATCGGTCGGGCTCTACTGTAGATATGACTACATGCTGACATGGCTGAAATATGTTATGTTACGATATGTGTATATGAATTGTGCAGTGTAAAATGCAAAATGTCAACAGATGGCCTTCAGCTCGTGGGTGGTTTTGTTTTGTCCGTACTGCTCGAAGGCAACAACAACACCTGGAGCTTTGCGGTTCAACCAGAGCAAAGCACCAACCCTCAACTCAAAGTTTCTGTTTTAAACAAACCTGATAACGTTTCAAACAGCGCAAATCTGCATTCACTTACTGTCTCTCTCAAACAATACAACACATTTTATTTACTTCAGATAGCTGTGCATGTGTGTATGTTTCCTTTCTAAATATACATTTTTTCACAAATAAACAAAAATAGCAACTTTTGAGGGTTCAGTGACATGGTTTGAATTCCAACATTTGAGCCCTTGTCACGCACAGAGGGTTCAAATCCTGAACTCCAGCACATCCGTGCAGGGTGTAACTTAGTGGTGTCTTAGTGCAGTGGTTCCCAAATGTTTTCACGCCTAAACTGACACAAATTAGACCACAGACCGCCATTTTGTTTTTGTCCCCCAACTGGTAGGATTTTTGATTTTAGATGTTTTATTAGAGAAAATGACCCCAATAGTCAGACATTCTGTCATGGTGGTACTTATGGATAGAATTACAGGGAAATTAAATGATTCCCCTTTTTTTCTGGGAAACCCCTGGAAGCCGTTTATGGACCCTGGGGGTCCCCAGACCCCACTTTGGGAACCACTGTCTTAGTATGTTGTTGGGTTACGTTTAAGAAGCCATTCATACACTGTTGGAGTGACCTCAAAGCGAGTGAGGTAGTTTGTTCATGAGATATTCATTGTTTAAAACTTTGTTTGTCTGGCATGAAAGTGAAGCACTGGATGGGTTACCTGGCAGTTTTTTGTGGTTCTAAGAAAAATAATTTGTTGCTTTCGCAACTTTTTCGCAACTGTAACCGTAACACAATGTTTTTGATTAACCTCAAATGTAGAAATGTTTGTATCATGTTGTGCAATGTGGGAATCACCAACCAGCAGCCAAATGCTGGGGAAGTTGGTCTTTGGCAGGTCTCACCAGTAATGGGTTAATCTGGACTGTACTGCTGCGGAATGACATGGGTCATGATGGATTTTTTTTTTCTGTTCCAGTCCCATGCTAAGGATGTCCTTCATAACATTCTCCTCCAGAGCATCCACCATCATGAAACTGACAGAAAACAGGTAAATTAAGTTCAGTCAGACAACTCATGTTTGAAATGTTTATTATAACAGCAGAACATTGTGTTTGACGGCCAGACTCCGACCTCATCACTCCCCGCAGTCTGGGTTTACATGAGATATTGCGGAGTGGTGATGAAGTAGCTTCCATTTGGCTGGAGCCTCAGGTGGGGTTGGGGGTGGTGGTGAGGCTGAAGGCAGACCGCAATACACGTGCAGGACAGCAGCAGCATTGACAAGGCAGAGATGGAGAAATGTGCAGCTTAAATAGACCCCCAAATTGAGGGGGTGTGTTTGGTAAATGATACGGCGTGAGGCATGTCACGTGTGTGTACAGGGGTGCAGATAGAGTTGACTGCCTGAACTAGCTCACAATTTATAGTTGATACATTCTGTTCTGTTCAGTTGTTTGTAACTGCAAAGCTGAATTTGGGTTGTGTTAAATGTTATTCTAGCACGGAATGCCCTTACACAAGAAGAAAGATCACCCGTAAAGTAAACTCAAACTGTTGAACCAGAGTGAAAGCAGATGCTCTCTGAATGAAGATTATATAAAGCTGTTGTTTTGTGTGAGAGAGTATCACAGAAACTGGGTTTCCACTTCCAAACGGGGCTGTCTCCATCTTGCATTCATGCTCCGATGACTAAAATGAATCAGAATCGGGTGAAAACCTTCATAAAGCCATATACATCTACACACTTGGCGGTGACTATAGTGCTTACTGTATTGTGAAGAGATAAGGGGAAAATGGGAAATGTCAGGACGATGGATGGATTACACACTGGGAGATAATACAACAAAGAAGCTGCAGTTTAAATATTTCCTCATTGCAACTAACTCTGCTCTTTCTTCTCTGCAGAGTGAACATCAGAAAAGGGCTGAACTCTCTGAAAAGAGAGATTCCCGGTGGAGACACATTCATGCACCTCGGGTTGCAGAGGGTGAGCTTTTGTCGCAATGCTTTTTTTATTATCTTACACTGAGAATCAAACAAATCAGAGTGCATTGACTTACTAAATGTGAAGCTTTGGCAATAAAACGTCTTTTTCTTTAAAGGCAAACGAGCAGATACAGCAGGAGAACTTTGGTACGCATCAAAAGACTTGTTGTGAATACTTACATCAAGCTAAGTTATGCATTATGTGTGTTTATATCACGTCCGTGTGCTTCTTCCAGGCACGGCCAGTGTGATTATTGCCCTGACAGACGGAGAGCTGCAGGAACATCAGCTCATCACTGCACAGCGAGAGGTAGCAACTCCAAACTTGCTGTGGTTATAGTGCTGGAGAAATGAATACTTTCATTGCTTGAATGCCAGTTTTCTGTAACTTATTCTGTTTATTGCCCGTGTCTTCCAACAGGCAGAAGAAGCCAGGTCTCTTGGAGCTATTGTATACTGTGTTGGTGTCAAAGACTTCAATGAGACACAGGTAATGCCAATGTAATACATCTGTGCCGTCTACAGCAGTTTTACACTTTCATGGCCATTTTATATCCACTAAATGTTATGTATCTGGTTTGAAATAAAAATAATAGCACACATGTACAGTACATCATGTGCTCAGGAATCTAGACTTGTGGAAATTACTGTTACCTCCATGTTGCATAGTGTGTATTCAGTGGCCTCTGAGCAATTTGGCTAACCCATAATTTCAGATTTTTTGAACACAAATCCATTTTTTTAACCCTGCCTCTTAGGATGCCAACACACAAACCTGGACTGCAGAAATGTATGTGACTTGAATAATACTCAGCAATTACCTTCAGCATGATGAGGAGGATGATTCAGGTTCCTGTATTTAATGTGGAGGATATTTGAGCGTTTGAGGGCTGGTTGACCTCAAACCCAAGTTTTTTACGAGCTCCATTTGATTGATTGTCAATGGACCCATTATCTGACTGGAGATGTTGTTTGAGCATTATTCCTAATGGGATTCCCTGGATTTACTGTGTGTGTGTGTGTGTTATTTTACGTTACATTTTAAAGTGCTGTTTTCTACTAATACTTAATTTCAAATAACAAAAAACTAATCTGAGGGTCTTTTTCAATATGTCACAGCCTTTCGTGATGTGTTTATTACGCCAGTTGATATTGCAATGACGATAATATATATCGTACAGCCCTGGTATGCAGTGCTTCATAGAGACTCATTGTAAGGATCGTCTTGTCTGTAATGTCTGAAATTGTGTCACATCAGGTCATTTGAGACCAATTTGGGTTTGTTGTAAAATATAAAATATCAGTGTCATGTCTGAATGTTGGCAGTGTGTCCCTAACCACAGTTTCACAATTTCCCACAATTTATTCACGCAGTCAATTGTCTTTTAATCGTTCTGTGCAGAGATGGCAAAGTACTCACTTCCCGTACTCAAGTAGAAGTACGGATAATTGTGTTAAGGCTTAGAAATGTACTTAAAGTATAAAAGTAAAAGTAGCCTTGCAAATGACAAAGCTACCTGGACCAGACAGATGTTACTAGAGAGCACGCTGCGAAACTACAGTGGACATGGAGAAAAGGCTCTTTATGCCATTGGCTAAATTTCAAATGGCTGTCTGCCAATTGGCCTAAAACATACAGCTTATTTATTGTGACTGAGCCTGGGACTCCAGGTTAAGATTCTCACCCAGTAGCAAGATATGAATTTAAGTGTGATTTTGTGAGAAGTCTGTGTATATTCCCATCCAATTAGATTCAATTTGTTATTGATGATGCAAAAATAATAACTAACTCCAGTGAAATTATTTTAAACTTAGTGAGGACTAGATAAGGACTGTATTTAAAGCTGATTCTGGTTTCCAACTACCAGGTGTGTCTGTTAAACCACAGAGGGAGACAACTTCTCTCTGTTGATGCTTTATTACAATCAAGCATCAGGATAAACATGGGCGTGTTTGTGTGGTAATAAAAGAAATAAATAACATTGTAAAGGCTACCATACACAATGCATAGGAATCATAAATGCTAGTAAATAATAACAATAAATTAAGTATTAATTACATTATCTTAATGAGCAAAGACGTTCAACAATCGCCATTATATTGAATCAACAGCCAGGTGCAACCTAGCTAACAGGTGAAGAATACAAACAAGCTAACTTTTAAATTTGCAAGAACTACAGACCAACACAACAACGGGCTAAAATGAACTGATAACATCAGTTGTATGACTTACAGTTCTCAAAGACGCTCACGATCTCAACTGATTATCCTCCGGACAGCTAGTTTCTTTTTCTTTTCTCTCACTTTTTTCTCTGTGTGGCGTGCGCGCCCACTCGCGGTGTGAGGCGCGTGTCCGCGCTATTCTCCGACATGCACTCACAATCACGTAGCAAAGTACTAGTACTTCGTTACATCCATTCTCTGGTTTTGTGAATTCTTGTTTAATTTAGTTTTCTTCTAACCCTAACCACCCGTCTCCTCGTCCCTCCCTCTATAGCTGGCCACCATTGCAGACACCATTGAGCATGTGTTTCCTGTGTTGGGCGGCTTCCACGCCCTCCGGGGAGTCATTGATTCGGTAATAAACTCTTCTCTGTGCAGGGAAGCATTCCTGTAGCTGAAGCTCACAAACATTGGACGTCCACATTCATGTATTTGTCTTGAGTCTGTCCAGCACTATTACAGTTACCTTTTATTACTCCCTTGGTTGTCAGGACTGACTTTAGAAAACGTTCTAGTATGAATACACAGAAAACCTTGTTTTCATCCGCCACACATTGGTTTGCACAATGCAAAAGTTCCAAAAGTTACACTGATTTACAGTAATGGAATAACGGCGTTATAAATAACGGTGTTACCCCATCTTAATAACGCCGTTACCTAACTGCCAAAAAATGTGTCGCGTTACTATAATTGAAGTTCATCCCTGAGCCAAGAGGCACATTTTTGTTTTACTGTTCTTCCTTGGTTAGTGGGCAGTGCACAGGACAAGCGCATAAATGTTGACGATTGGCAAAGGTTGAGAAAAAGTTTGTGGAAAGCCAATCAGACGTAGAGTTGGGCGGGTGTTCGAAAGCATGCATAGTCGGTCTCAACATAAGCGAGTCAGTCAACGAGATAAATATCAAAAGTTCCAAAACAATTTGTATTGATCCACTATATAAACATAATATCTACATACATGGCATGTGATTGGAGGCTTGACTCACTTTGTCCCACAGCAACATTAAAATACTTTAGATTTGTGTACATTGTTTCTGTTAATAATGTATTGTATTAAGTGTCCATTTCATTATAATCAGATTTACTATAAATAATTGAACATGCACATGTATTTTAAGTTCCGTTAAAGAAGGGTGGAGGTGGGGTCAGATTTGAGCATTTAAAAATGTACTTAAAAGTAACGCAATAGTTACTTTCTGAAGTAACTAGTTACTTTTATAATTTGTAACTGAGTAATTGAGTTACTTTTTGGAAGAAGAAGCTAGTAACTGTAACTAATTACTTTTTTAAAGTCACTTGCCCAACACTGGTGATTCATAGCAAACTGTCACAGTTTTAGTGGAATATTCTAGTCAAACAGACACTTTTCATAAGCGCCCAGCAGAAGTCTTTGTGTACACTGGGCTCATGATATTTAAAGAGTACTGTATAAGCATGTTAAGCCCACTTTAACTTGTGTTTCTCATGAGAGAAGCTAATTTTAACAGTTTAACAAACAGTTAGTTTGTTAAAATAAAATGTAAATTATATATAGGATATCAAGCTTCCCAATCTCACATGGCACATATTCAGTTTACATGATGATGGGACACATTTACCAAATTCCAAAGTTCCAAGATTCAAATAAGCATTGCAAGAAGATTTTCAAAACTGAGACGCACAATGGCACACTGTGATTAAGGAAACAATTTAATTCTTAGAGAGCCCTAGAACATTTTTTATTGAGGTCTTGACTCGCCAGTAGTATTTGACAAACCTGTTTGTTACAAAGAGGCCAGCATCAGTATAAGCGTGGAAAAATAATCGCTGTATTGTCTCTTCGATTACGCTCCAGATCATCAAAAAATCCTGCATTGAGATTTTGGCAGCGGAGCCCTCCAGTGTGTGTGCAGGAGGTAAGGAGCTAAAAACCACACATGCGCACAAACACACACACACACACACACACACACACACAAACGAAGTGGAAAGCCAGCCTTCCATCATTTCTTAAACTGTTAATTTAATTACTGGGTGCCCTGCCTTCCCCACTGTCACTTGCTCACACAGCAATTAGCATCCCAGACCATAAAAAGAAAAGCGACCATATATGGTCATACATGTCACTACATCTATAGGGACATAGTACCACAGTGGGAATAATAGTGTAGGGTCTCATTGAAGGGATTGATCGTGAGAGAGTGGCAGTGGTGATGTCAGCTACAACTGAAATGGAAAGTAGACAACATCTTTTAGTGTCCTGCCAAGAGAAAGATGATGAACGTTAAAGCAAATTAAATGGACATTTAAAGGCACAAAAAAACAATAAAAGTTGATTAAACACATTTGGCAAAAGCAGAGGGCCTTCTACTGCTTCTCACATCTGCTTTTGTCTTTTATCAAGCAGTGAATTACATTCACCCTTCAAGAAGAAAGTATTACATTATAAAATAGTATTTCACTTGAAACCTAATAGTAGGGGCTGGTGTGCTGCTGCAGTGTGTAGTGTACTGTTTGGTTTAGTCATGCAGGTTCAGTCTTATCTTTGAGTATTTATAGATGAGTATTTTCCCTGTCACAGGCATCATTTCACTTTTGCATGGCACTATTGTAGTTAATGTCCAACAATTCTAACTCAGTCAGGGTGGCAGTAGCTCAGTTCGTAGGGAGTTGGGTTGGGAGCCGGAGGGTCTCTTGAGCTCTTGAGCAAGGCACCGAACCCCCAATTGCTCGTGGCGCCCTTCCATGAGCAGCCCCCTCACTCCATTAGTGCATGTATAGGTACTGAGCATGTGTGTGTAATAACAACAGAGTGTAAATTGTAATTTCCCCTTGTGAGATTAATAAAGTATACATTATTATTATATGCTCAGTTGTGGGGCAAGAAAGCTGAACATGCTATATTTTTGTATTTTCTTAATCAGGATTACCTCTGCCCAATTTCAAGCAAATTAATGCTCATGAATTAAAGCCACAGGACGTACTAGTTTGCCTGTTCAGTGGACAGTTTTGGGAAGTTTTTACCTGCCAGATTAGAGATTTGCTCCAAAACGAATGTGTTTCTTCTCACTTAGCATGGACTGTCTGTATCTTTGTGTCTATTGGTCATTTTCTGTTATACAACATGTTATATAGGCTTACATAACAGGGATAATAACAAAACAAAAACTATATAATATATACACATACAAGCACATACAGTACATAGAAATCTATTTAGTGTTTTTCCTAGGTTTGTGATAGACTTAGCTGCACATATTCGACAGGGGGTTTAGGGTCCTGTCTGAAGAAAATGTTGTTGAAATATGCAGTTTTACATCATTTTGAACCAATATCATTACAATATCTGTGTCTAAATCATTCAAAAAAGCTAGAGCAGATAATTAAATTACACTTAAGAAGCTCAAAGACAAAACTTGCTAAAGAAGTCCAACTAGCTTACCCTAACCCTGAGAAAAGTCATTTAATTATTTTTGATGCACACATTGATTTTACATTCATATGGCTTAGGTATATCATGGATCTTCAAGAGGGGGTCCAAGACCCCTAGGGGGTCCTCAGAATCAATGCAGGGGGGCCTCCAAATTATTGCAAAATGTTTTAAGTTTTTTTTTTTTCAAAAATTAAAAAAGTCTTGAATCTAACATATTATAAGCAAATATAAATTCCAACTGATGATAGGTATACTTACCTATTGGTAAGGCAGTCCCTCCAGGATTTTGCGATGTCGCGATCGCACCAATTCAGGCGAATTCAACCAATCACCATGACTTTGGTGTGACTTGCAATTTTGACCAATCACCGCAACTTTTTTGCACATTTGACCAAAAACCGGAGTTTCCCACGACTTCAACCAAACCCAGCAGTCCCACGTGCCAGACAGTATCAGTATGTGACTCTGAGAGTCAAGGACCAAGCGGGAGTGAGAACGGGTTGACGTCACATGTACATGGCCATATTCATTTTCTTGTTTAACGAGACTCGAACATCTCACATTTACCAACAAAACGTCCAGCGAAAGACTGCAAAACATTTCAGATCGTCCTGCCAACACACGGTGGATGCAGGAAAAACCGGAGAGGGCGTAAATTATTTGTTGTTATTGTAAGTGTAATGAGTTAAAGTCCAATAAGTACTTTATCAAACCAAATGTATGTGTGTCCCAAGCCAGAAGAGAAAATGAATTAACAATGTAAAGATCAACAAGCCAACAAACTGAATTAAAGAAGGAAGCCGTTCTAACCGTGCTGGGTGTGATAATGTAACTGTGCGGTCATTAAAAAATGACCATCATGAACAATACATACAGCATAAAATGCTGTTTTGCTTGCCACAGAATGTGAAACATGTTATTGTCTGTCGTGTGACCAGAGTCTTTCCAGGTGGTGGTGAGAGGAAACGGTTTCCTCCACGCCAGGAACATCAACCAGGTGCTCTGCAGCTTCAAAATCAACGACACCGTTACAGTCAGTGAGTACGCCTACACTTTGCCTATCTTTTCATGTAAACCCAACCTGTCTGTAACAAGGTTTATACTAGTCTCTGTTTGGGTCATTTTTAGTCTTTTTATCAGTGTATGAACCTGTGTATTCCTCTTTGGAAGGTGTTATCGGTACAATATAACCAACAGCTATATGACTGTATATACACTGTATATTTTCAATATGAATGCAACTTTATCAATACATCTCATGCTATGGCAGGGAAATAGTCAAATTCAAATGTAAAAATATTGGCACAAAATATCAGCTTTTGGCAATATTAATTTTGAAATATCTGTATAGTATTTGTCTTTTAAAGCACATAGGGATCAAACTAGCTGTTTCACCTTCACAAGTAACTATTTACTAAGTGTCTATACCTTACGGAGGAGTCAACTTTGGAGGAGCATACATTTATTAAAATGTTGTCTTTGCCTCTTAGATGAAAAGCCGGCTGGTGTCGAAAACACATTCCTACTGTGTCCAGCTCCTGTCATCGATGAAGTTGGGAAGTAGGTGCCTCTTTTCTATTACTTCATATTCATCTTAGATCACATTCTTTTCTTCAAACACACAAAAATGCATGCATGCATACAGGTGTGTACAGGGGAAACAGACCCTAAGAAGCCTGTCATACATTAGCTCTTTTTACGATCCCCATCCGCGGCCGCATTCCTCTTCCTAGATCCCAGTGCAGCTTAGCAAAATATACAGGGCTCTGTAGCCGTGCCAGCACATAAAGTGGTAAACCCTTCATGCATTTGTCTTGCTTCTGTCCTGAATTAGAACAGAGCGGTAAAAAACAACTGGATTTTGGTTTTGGACTTGCATAGACAATAAGTAGGTCAAGACTACCTAAAGAAACCTAAAGGGAGTCCCTCCATGACTTTCTTAGTCTTTGATTTTAAGTTTTGTTGACAATTTCAATTTTTCATTTCCAGCTGCAGTAGGCAGCTGTTTTCTGTGGGAAAAGCTCTAAAAGTACATTGTGTGCTACCTGCCCAGCACACAACGGAAGAAACCATTTGCTAACATGTTCAACATAACTTTAAAAGACAAAAATGTGTCAAGGTGTTGTTTAAAGCTCGTTACGGTGCCATTAAGTGGTTCAAGCAGCGTTAGAGGCTTTCTTACTCCTGTTAAATACAAGACAATGCCCAACTGTACCATATCCAACTAAGTATAGTCTTGTACGTTTGTGTCATCTTGGTACATGTACTTTACATGATTCAGGAGAATCCTTTATGAGCCTTATTAGACACTTAATGGGACTGTCTGATCATTTCTGTTCTTTGTTTAGCAACCTGCCGGGACTGGAAGAAAATTATAGTGGATTGTATTTGTTAATTCAGAATCAGGTCTATTGACATTCCATTTCACATACCGTATGTTTCAATCCCTTCGATGTTCTCTGGCTCACTGGAGACAGCGGGATGTAAAAACCAAGACAACTGAGGTTGTTTTACTTGGAACATTCACCACACGACAGTCACACAATTTTCTGGTGCAAACCAAGCAGTGGCCAGAGTCACTTTTTGTCAGCTGGTGTATTCACTTTTTAGAGCCAAGCCATGTTCCAACGCCAACAATCTACAAACCTCTCTAACCCAAGTCTTTATGGGTAGAAAAGTACAACAGGCCGCAGAAGAGAAGGTTCGATGAACAGGGTTAAAGACTTTAAACTACACGGAGATTCAAAGAGTCAATATTCTATTGGTCATAGCAGCATACTTCTATAATTATACAAAATCCTTCTTTTTAGTCTCTCATGGAAGTTATAAATCCAGTTGACAGTCAATATTTGCCCAGTCAGTGGTGTGGAAAGAGAGATCATTAGATTTAACTCTGAAGATTTAATTGATACCTTAGAAGGGTTGTAACTTCCCATTAAGCCAGTTCAGTCCTGCCTTGTGTATCTTTTCTGTTCTTGCCTTTTTTTTGCCTTAAACTTTCCATCCTAGTAACACTTCACCTCCCAACTCTCCACTCCCAAACTTATCTTTTATCCCCTCCCCCTCCCTGTTCTCTCCACCTCTGTCTTTGGTGGTGCCACGTTGGCTCTTTTCACCAACTGCTGTGCCTCGCTGGTTGTTTTTCAGCCCCCCTCCACCCTCCTCTTTCTGCCCGTCTGTCCATTTTTTCTTTGTCTCTGTATCTGTCTTTTATTTTTCGCTGACTTTCTTTCATCCCCTGTCAGTCTCCCACTCTCTTTCAACAGTCTCCTAGTTCAGTGTTAGCTGATCAAAGCCATGGTGAGGCTGGCCCGGCCTTTCAAGTGTGTGTGGCCATGTGTTTGTATGAAGCTTGATTCTCAGCAGGGTGGAAAGTCTTCAGAGAGACAGTTTAAACTGCTTCATTAATACTCAGACTAATGAAGTTACTTTTTGACTATTTAGCCACCTTTTCAGATTGTGAAACTGTGGAAGCAAATTTGACAATTTTCTTGTCACGTCACCCAAAATCCTGCTTTTATTATCGCTGCAGTGCAATCTAGTCTATATGTGGATAGTTCAAGTATAGAAATCGGTCTCTCTGCTTCTCTGGATGTGGCATCATGTCGTCTAGTTTGGCCAGTTATACAAAGGGGGGAAAAGTAAATAACTCACGCTACCTTTGAATGTAGATTCTTCTTTAAAGCCAGGGTGACCCAGACCACCTAAATGAGTGACAGTTGAACTCTAGTGTAGTGTGTGTGTGTGTGTGTGTGTGTGTGTGTGTGTGTGTGTGTGTGTGTCAGGCTCAATGATGGGGTCAGGCATTGGTAAACAGCTGTATGTGAAATATTTTGTGCTGTCTTGTCAGACGTCAGTGACAGGAGAAATTAAATGGAGTCCTGCTGAGGAAGTTTTAAGTACCACTGTGGATGCTACACAGGACTTTGTCAAGGAGCAGAGGCTGGCTTTATCTGTAGTTGCAGAAAGCCTAACGCACCCTTGTGATGATAAGGTGTGTGTGTGTGTGTGTGTGTGTGTGTGTGTGTGTGTGTGTGTGTGTGTGTGTGTGTGTGTGTGTGTGTGTGTGTGTGTGTGTGTGTGTGTTTGTTTGTGCTAGGACCGCCTGCCCTGTCTGTTGAACAGCTGTCAGACAGGGTGCCCTACAACTAACATTTCCTCTGCGCTACTTTATTTCCTCCACATCCTCAAATTCACACTGGTCTGTTTCCTCTGGCTCGTTCTTCTCTGCTCACCATTGCTTTTGTTTCTGTTCCAGGTTTCTGGGCTTTCTTCTGACAGACATACAACAAAACAATTTAATTATAAGGCTGGCAATATTTTGCAATTTCATTATTATAAAAACCAAGAATGTACAAAGTGTTGCCTGTGTTTTATCTCCAAAATAATCTAGATTGATAAATATGAAGTTGAGGTATGAGGTTTTGGGGTGAACTTTAAGATTGTTTTGACGTTTCAATCCCTTAGTGCCCAGCTGTTTGTTGTCAGTAAGGTATGTCTGTTGTTGATAATGAACTTCTCCCACCATCCCAGCTCTTCTCTCTCTCCGGCCTCCTTTTTAAAACCCAGACAGACAGCTCACTGAGTCAGAGTAAAGACTAAAGGTTTATCAGTCATGTGGCCTGCTTTACATCTGCCAGACCTCATTCACATCCACCTGGTCCCCTACCGATTAAGAACTGGGGGTTGGGCTGTTTACAACGCGTGGCGTTCATCCACATGTTTTGAAGATCTGAACGAGAACCGGCTCCAAAGAGGCGACTGGAGGTCACATGAAATTCTCGGAATTGTTTTTCCCCACTCGGAGGAGGAAGGGATTCTTCAAACCATCAAGAGAGACTCATGCCATTCCAAAAACTCTAAGAAGGCAAGTAGAGGAGTCTGGACATGGTTAAGGTTCAGAGGATGGAGGATGGGCAGAGGCATTATTTTACCTAGGGTTTGTTTTGTGTTCATCCATTATAGAAGAGATGAGAGAAAGTGTTTTGTGGCTCCCCGTTGAGATCATAGACTGGATGTAAAGAGGGCGAGTGGCAGAGATTAGTATGGTGACATGTCTTGAAGAAATACTTGCCCAGAACCATAAAAACAAAATGTAAACAAGCAGGTTTTCAGCAGTTCATCTATCCCCTCCTTGGCCTCCGTGCCTGCTGTGTGGCTCAGTGTGTTCAGTGTGTCACACAATCACACCTACAGTTTATTTATTCTCCTCTGGTTTTTAACCACAGTGGAAAACTTTGGTATTTGGTTCATTTGGGTTCAAGTTGCATGGATTACAAGTGAAACAGGACTCATAAACAAACGTCACTGGACTCACCAAGTAGCTGATTTACTGGACACAATTTTAGTAACATGTTGTCCTGCCAGGTTAGAGAGTTTAGTGACTGTTTGGCTGTTTTTGGAAGTCCAGTAACCTTTGAAGAAATAACTGAATTGGAGCATTAGTCAAGGCGTCTCTTAGTTCTTTGACTCATGGTCCCTCATGTTCTGTGGTTGTTTCCTGTCGGATCAAATTACATTCCCCCTTCTAACAAACTACCTGAAGGTTTGCAGGCCGTTCGGTGACGTGCTTTGGTGTGAACCAAAGTTCAGATGACATCATTCTGGTCAAACAAACAGCTTAAGGAGGAACTGCTTCAGGCTAAATAAACTGCTTGTTTTAAGGTTACATACCAACATGAAGATCCAGTACTTACTTGCCCTGCGTGTCTGTTGTTTTGTTTCAGGGTGATTTATCTCCAAGTGAGCATGAATGACGGTCTGTCGTTCATCAGCAGCAACGTGCACATCACCACCACAGAGTGTGTAAGTTCCCTGTTTGTGCATTTAACCTGCATTACTACTGCAGATTGTTAATCATTCAGTGTGTGGTTTGGTAGAATCATATAAGTGTCAATCAAAACTCGGAATGTTACAAATATCCTCAAAAGTGTCAGATAAACTGCAATAAAAGTCAAAAATAAAAATGGAATATCTTTGCACCTGATTATATTGTAATCAGTTTGCTTAAATTATTGTCTACACCGTGGTTGTTTCCTCCAAATTGGTAATGAACACTCACTTTGGATTTGTATGTTTATGATCAAATTTCCATTTCTTCTTGTGTTCCATGTGGTTTCCACTCTTCTTCCTTCTGCTTCTTCTGTACTCTCCAACCTCACCTCTTTTCCTAGACATTTGTTGTTTTGGTCTCTGCAGGGACTTTCCTCACCCCCCTTTATCTCTTTCATCTTAATTTTCTAAATTTCGTTATTTTCCTCCTTTTTTCGGGAGCCAAACCACAGGGGTTTGTAGTAGCCATCCACTCAAAAAAAAAACTCTGAACTCCCTTATGTGGCATGAGAAAAAAAATATTAAGGAAGCAGATTCTTGACTGTGAGGCTTGCCGGATCAATCTCAACATTTTGTCTGTGAAAGTGAAAGAGGAGCATCAACTGGAGTGCTCTTGTGCAAAAGTATTTCCCCTTGCTCAATGGTGATACTCTTGTAGCCCCCAGGTGTATGAATGTATATAACTGTGTCAGCAGGAAGCAGGATGGAGCTTTATTCCCTGAAAACCAAGATTGAACAAGATGCAATTCAAGACAATTTAAAGCAATTTAACAAAATCAAACACTTATGTTGGAACATTTGTGGAACATTTGGGCCGGAGCCATAGCAGATTCCCACCCGACAAGAAAGGAAACATGCTCTTTGAAGCTGTTCTCCCTCAGTCAATGTGACATCATATCCGTGAAAACACTGTAAATTCAAACAGCTGTGTTGTGGTTCATGATATACAGAGCCCAATTAGACATACCATTGCAATTAGCTGCTTTTCACCACTAAACTAAATCATATAGGCTGAAGTCACACCAGGCTCAAGGATGCACGACAACTGGTGAAAGGCCTGGTGCGACAAACAACGTGCAAGCTAAAGTCTGTGGATAAATCAAGAGTAAAAACAAACTTCACAAACACTGGAGACCCATCCCCAAATCCTCCCAAAGTGCCACTTTAAGTAGCCTTTGTAGTTAGTCCACAAAATGTGCCCATTTAGAAAACACACGTTGTGTGTGCCAGAGTGACAAGCTAAACCATTACTTCACATATTCTGCTTGACAGCTGTTGAAAGTTGTAATAAACTGTCTGATTGGAAAATTTCAGAGAAATAATCATCTTCCAGAGACGGACCCCACTGCTGAGTTCAGTTAAATCCCCCCCCCTTGTCTCTGCCACAAGATAGATAGAGGAAAGTCTAACTACAGATGATCCTCATCTGTGGTCTGTAATGGGAACCACGTTTGGCTCTTGGACGCCTGCCTCGCTTAAAGTGAGCAAACTGATGGATTCATTCAGGGATGCCACAGCTTACAATTACTACGTTCATGAAGAAAAACAAGAAAATTAGTATTTAAGGTGGCAGAACTGACAAAAAAAGTACTATTAGTATTATTACTGGATGTACAACATCCTTTGTTTTTTATTCCCACTGCTACTACTTCTGGTGGCTTACTTTTACAATTTCTTATGTTCCCTCTTCCACTACTTAGGGGTCAGCATTGTAGGAATGTGTTGTCCGAATAGTAGTTTAAGTATCTGTCCAGCTCTGTAAATCTGGGTGGAAGTTAGCACTTGTGAAGTCACCCTGCCCTCCTTTGCTGCAGCGAGTCCGAGTCAAGTCTCGAGTCCCCAGTGTTCGAGTCCAGGTCTGAGTCATCAAAGAAGAATCCAAGTTCAGTCCGAGTCAACTCACCATCACTTGAGTCCGAGTCGAGCCTTGAGTCCCCAGTGTTCGAGTCCGAGTTACTAAAGTAGAGTCTGAGTCAAGTCAAGTCCGAGTCAAGGTTGAGTCATCATTACCTGAGTTAAATTTTGAGTCTCAATTCCCCAGTGTTCGAGTCAGAGTAACCTAAGAAGAGTCTGAGTCGAGTCTCGACTCCCCAGTGTTCCAAGTCTGAGTCCAAGTCTGAGACACCCAAAGAAATCTAAATCGACTCATCATTACTCAAGTTCAAGTCCAAGTTGAGTCTTGAGACCCCAGTGTCCAAGTTCAAGTCTGAGTCCCTAAAGAAGAAGTCAAGTCACCATTACTAGCGTTAGAGTCCAAGTCTTCTACTCTATTGTGTGTTCACAAATGGAACATGTAGCGGTGCTCTTTCTAGCAGTGGATGTAAAATCCTTGAAGGCAAACTTCCTGAGCCGCATCCCTCTGCATATAAATGTAGTAGGGTCCACACATAGTGAACTACAGTCGCAGGTGGAGGACATGACATGTCTATGACATTTTTATGACCCTATACACAAAAGGTTGTCAGAAACGTCATCCAACTTTCAAGTCCTATTTCATGAATGCTTGAGTCCAAATCATCAGTGTACAAGTCTGCAACAACTCAATTGCTGGCGTGTGGTAGGACTGTACTGATTTGTGTGTGTGTTTACCCTCTAGTTTGATGGCACCATTCTTTTGATCACCCTGCTGGTGTTGTTCATGCTGCTGGCCATGCTCTTCATGTGGTGGTTCTGGCCTCTCTGCTGCACTGTGGTAAGGAACTTGATTGATTTTAAGAAGGAACTACTTGAATTACAGTTATCCAGAGCTTCAAAGAGGTTTGTCTAAGCTCCAAAGAGCAAATAGGCACCTTAGGGGTCCTATCAAAGAAAATATTAAAACCCTTGAGATTTTAATATTGAGACGTGTTGCAGCTAATGTGATTGTGTTTGTGAAAAACTAAACAATGTCATCTCTTATCGTTCCACAGGTGATCAAAGAACCACCTCCTCCACCTCCGCCTGAGCCTGTGAGTCAAAATCCACACATACACATATTTACCCACCAACTCTGAAGGAGAATTTGTGTCTTACTTATAGTGTAGTTTTAAAAAACAACAATGAAATAAATATGATACAAATGTTAGAGTTGATTGATACAGTATGTTTGTTAGAAAGTATACAAGAGAGGGAAAAAGTCTTCTTTGTGTAATCATTATTTGTGTTTTAGGAGTCAGATGACGAAGACGGCCTCCCCAAGAAGAAGTGGCCCACTGTGGATGCCTCATATTACGGAGGAAGAGGAATCGGAGGGATCAAGAGGATGGAGGTGACAAGATGTCAAAAACACAGACAATCATGATTAAATCTAAAACCACTCAAATAAAACGGAGGGGAAAACTGAACCACTTGAGATGACATTCACCGCTTGTGCTGTATATTCATGTACTGTCTGCTGTCTGTAGGTGCGTTGGGGAGGGAAGGGCTCGACCGAGGAGGGGGCTAAGCTGGAGAAGCCCAAGAACGCCGTGGTGAAAATGCCGGAGCAGGAGTATGAGCCCTTCGAGCCCAAACCTAAGAAACCCCACAACAAGAAGGCGCCTCAGAACCGGAAGTGGTACACGCCCATCCGGGTAAACACAGACTCAGTTTCTCCAACAGACAATAAATGTTGCCATTCAGTTGACTTATAGATGCAGAGAAGCTGCAGCGCAGCTCACTGGATTCTTGCTGTCCTGTAATGCCAGGATCAGACTACAGAAATTTAGCCCGATTTTGACCCGACAGACACGTCGCAGACCATTTTTCAAAGTAGTGCCTGATAGTGATAGTCGGGACAGACTAACTCACAACCGCCACACAAAAAGTCTAGCATGTCCACATTTTTAGTCTTTTTCTTCCTAGTGTGACATGTTCTACAACGTGTTCCTTGACCAATAGGAAGAAAGAGCGCTCTCTGCCTCTCTGGCACACCTATCTAAACAGTAGTGCTAGTGGGCTCACCACTAGCAGTTATCTGTTTCTCTTAACTTGAACCACTCACAAGCAAAGAAAACTACAAGCTCAGGCTCCTACAACCGCAACGGCTGCACCTGATTGGATGAACGCTACTTGGGGCTCCCGGATTTCAAAACGGACCATAATGGCGGCTTGTTTGGAAAACAATCTTACTTTATGAAAAGGGTTCACCAAAATGTGTTTCTAAAACATTTTAAACAAGAAATTAGCTATGCAGTTGCTGAATCTGTATTTATTAATAGCGGTCAGTTTATGAATGTGCGCGCTATTCAGTCTGGGGCTGGTCTGTGTCATACTTGTAGTGTTGCCACTCTTCTGTCCAAGACACGGCAAGACTTTTTGGCAATATGTCTGTCTAGTCTGACATAGTGACTGTCATGAAAGACAAAACAATCATGTAGTCTGATCCTGGCATAACAAAATCAAAGTAAAACAATTTTTAGGAACTCAGAAATCCACCTTGTTTACAGTTTAACCGTTTTTGAGCACTTGCTCAGCAAGCAACTGAAGTTAAAACATGAAAAAGCAACACGAATGGAGCTGCAAAGTTTCTACAAGACAGCAGGGAAGAATAAAGCCTGTTGTGGACATATTTATGTAGAATTAGTTGCATAAGCAAATCATTGTCCAACCATCAAGGTGCATACATGGCCAAAGGGATTTTATGGTAATCTGCAGACAGAGAGACATTATTAGACTTGGCGTCAGTGCCGTTTGTGCTATAATCACACACTACAATAACGCTCTGTGTAGCAACACTGGCTTTTCATACAGTAGCAGCACTGACTGTTATCTGTACACACTGCTACCTTACAGCTCTATTTTCAACATAACACAGGTGACTTTATACTCTGACTAGTGACTGTGTTGGGTGGCACCTGAAGATCCTTTTATTAGTCATGGTACTTTAAAGATATTGACTTCCTTCCTCTCAAGTACGTGCCAGTGAAGCTCAGGAGTCTGCACTGTTTTAGTCAAATTAAATGACAGCAGCATCTTCACCTCCTGTGAGGAAGTACAGTCTATTTATCTCTGTGGCTGAACTGTTTTTGAATATTTGATTTTCCTCTGGCAGATCATTGTATTTGTGAAAAGGAACGCTCTGTTTACTTTTCTATTTGTGGCAGCAGAGGAACTGATTCACAGAGAATTAACATGTCTTCAGTTAAGCAGACAAGAACCAAAATATGGCCAAGTGCACAGTCATCAGCACAGCTTCAACCAGAGAAGAAGGAACTAATCAGTAGAATCAGCAGCTGCAGTGTCTATTAAAACCTGCTTGGCTCTGGAGGAACGCAGCAGACGGCCGCTGACCAAATGGATGCTGATACAGTAGAAACAGTATTAATAGGATTTGATTAAGTCATGGGTGATTGTGGGAGAGTTTGGTGTCCAGATGTGTCCAACTGTTGACAGCCTCCCCCTCTCCTATGTCTTGTACAGGGTAAACTGGATGCTATCTTGGCTCTGTTTCGCCGCGGTTACGACCAGGTCTCCCTGATGAGACCCCAGCCTGGGGATCATGTGAGTACCTCAGCGCTATTTTATTTCATTAAATGGTTTTAGCCACACCCACTCGCCTTCACTTCCCCTGTTCACAGTTTTTTTGTTTTTTTATGTAACCTGTAAAGGCTGATTTATACTTGTGCGCTGTTGTGTCTGATTCGTTATAGAAAATCTCTTTAAGAGAACAGCAGAGTGTGTGTGTGTGTGTGTGTGTGTGTGTGTGTGTGTGTGTGTGTGTGTGTGTGTGTGTGTGTGTGTGGGGAGAGTGTGATAAAGCAAGTGAACGAGTGACAGGGAATTGCTCCAGAGGGGATACCGATTTTATGTACAGTCAACAGAAGTGACCATGCCGGAACTCACAGTGCACCTTTATAGCTTGTGTTGCTGTCACTGCCCGATGTGAGTCGAGTGCAGATTTGAGTCGCGCATGCTCAAATTTAAACGGTTTACGGCATAACGTGCATATACATGCACCTGTACCCCGGTTACTAAAGGAGTTATCAGTTTTTAGCTAGGGTAAGCTGTTAACATGGAGTTAGAAAAACCGGGGTATTGCCTGAACCCAAATATAATCAGTTTTTTAAACTGCATGTAAACGCAGTTGTGGCGGTCTGCGTCACTGCGACGTCAAGTTACATTTCTGGGGAGTTGCAAGTCAGGCTACAGCAGAGGGTACGGTGTAGGGTGCGTATCTAAGTGAACCTACGGGTTACATTCAATGCAGGACCATAAATCAGGCTTAACTCCACAAAATGATGTGGTGTGAAATGCTCCTTTGCCTTAAAAGTAGTGGTGGGTTAGGTCATTACTGTAATCCATCCTTGGGTGATAGTATTTCTCTCAAAAAGGACAAATAAAGCCTGAGAAACCCAACATTACCTTTAAAACTGGCTCAGTTTTAAAAGTCTTCTATCTGTCTACAGTCTGAAAATGCTTCAGTCATCTGAAGCCATTACTCATCCTGTCCTCCATCTGTGTCTCCCTCTCATTGACTCCTGGTGTTCCTGTGCTGGCTAACACCTCCGCTGGCCCGTCTCCATCCCGTTGAGCCAGCTCACACCTGCTTCACATTAGACGCCATAAATCGGATAAAAAGCAGAACCGCAGCTCGCACCCAGACACATCCTTGTTGCTCGATAGGAGTTTTTTTTTTTGATGGGTTCGTGTTTGAGCTGGTAAAATCTTCTTTCCTCGTTTCATCAGCCACATGGTTTAGTTTTAATGCCTGGAGCCTTTGTATTAAAAAATCCCAAGATAACAGTTTGGTATGAATGTGGAGGTCACTAAGTACATAAAGCTCTCTCGGGATGTTTTAAATCCTTCTGACACATTCAGCAAAGTTTTTATGGATCAAGGTGTTGGGTGATTTGTTATCACTTCCACCTTTACTAATCTTGATGGGCATTTTGTAATTTTTGCATTAGCATACAAACACGCTAAAATAAGAAACATTATACCTGCTAAACATCAGCATGTTAAGATTGTCATTGTGAGCATTTTAGCATGCTCTATAACAGGATAGATGCTAGCTTGTGTCCAAAGAAGTTTAAAATCGAAAGCAACTGGACTTGGTTAAAGGTGCTTGAAGTCTTCAGTTCTTACTGAACGGTAGGGAAATCCAGCTGTTCAACCTCTGTGGGTTTGTTGTCAAGGTGATCAATACCGCATCGTTGGTTAGTGTTACTGGCTGTTGTAACGACAGCCGTTATGGTTGTTGGCGACACCCGAGGCCACGCCTGAACCACCATCGTCCTTCCTTGGATAACTATGACCTGGATGACTAGGGACCTTTACAGACATCATGCTAGATTGTAGCTATTAAACATACTGTAACGAAGACTATCTATGACATTTAACGTCACAGCCAATCACCGGGATTTTTATATCTTGGTATAAGCATGCTGCATGCTTATAGGCTTAATGACGCAGATAAGATTTACTCCTTAGGTATTGAAATTTTGGTACTGAATGACTAGGCATCTTTGATACTAAGGAGGCAATTCAGTCGGTGCCTAAAAAGTATTGAATTCAGTACCCAGCCCTTGGCACTTATGCCACAGGATGCCATTTAGATTTGGTATCCACTAGGATCTAGCAACTACCTAAGTACAGCCTTGCAGAGCTGCTAGCATGGCTGAAGAGTCTGCAGCAGAAATCCTAGGGGTCCTCAGAGGGGCCACCAAATTATTAAATTTTAGAAATTTTTAAAAGCAAAAATGTAAATGTTTTATCATGAAGCCAACATATTATTGGCAAATATACAGTAAGTCAGCCTATTTGTGAAAAAATATTGATAGGCTAACTGGCCCATAGGTAAGGTAGCCACTAAGGTAGCCATCCACAGATAGTTAATCCTTATGTTGTCTTCCCATCCACTTTGTCCTTCCAGGTCAAAATTGCAATTGATCATTTTTTGGTGCTTTTCCCGTGGTCTTTGTTGGGTTTTTTGACGCTTTTGACATTTCTTTTAAACATTTTTAAAGTATTTTAATACATGGTTAATAAACCTAACTTACATGACATTAAACCTATATTTTTGTTATATAAAAAAAAAGCAGAAATTATGAATTATTCTGACTAATAGTTAAGATCAGAAGATGTTGAGTGGATCACAGACTGGTGTATGTCAAACTTTAACCTGCTAAGACATCCATGCAGCCATGTTATTTTTGGGCAAATTGGTTGAAAGAAACCCTTATTTCTGATGGAAAAAACTTTGAAAATGGGTCAACATTAAAACATGATTTATAAAACCATGCCAACAATTATTTTAATAGCTTAGTATTCTATGCACTAAAAAGGTATGAATAAAGGCTTTAGGCCGCCCTATACGTTATTGTAGGCACAGTTTAAATGCAACTTAATTTTATTCAATTTGTAGTAGTGGGTCCCTGCTCCGTCTCACTTTCAGTTAAGGGTTCCTTAGCTTAAAAAACAAAGACCCCTGGTCTACAATAAGATTCTTGACTTCTTCATCCACTCTTCTTCTCTTTCTCTTTTCACTTTTCCATGCCCTCCCTCAATCTGTTCTCCACCTTTTCTATCTCTACTCTCCACAGTTGACTCCCCCGCTGATCAGGCCCCGTCCCAAATTAAAATTGTGCCTCATTAGCAGAAAATTCCAATGATCTTTTTTAACGGGAATTCCACATTTAAGAGTGTTTTACTTGGCACCAGGAACAGAGACAGTATTTTAAAAAACGGTCACCATGAGCTTACAATTACATCTTTACCAAAGCAAACAGGCAGTCAGATAAAAAAAAGATTTTGGATTTGATTTCCTTAGACAACCAATTCTTGCATTTAGCGATGGCTGCATGCGTAAGCGCTGCATGACGCAATCTTTACTTTTTAGAAGAAATCAGGCCTCTCTTTCCACTGAATGATGTCGCCTCCTCAAGCCATTAGTGGTTTGTAACGAAGCGGCAGAAACCTCTCCCAGGCCAGCAGGCCGGCTCATTTCCAGATAGTGTAATGTTGTATTTCAAAGAGCAAAGAGTGGAAACAAGCGCAGGAGACCTCTTCCCTTGCTGTAAGTGGTACCTGAAAAGCTATTTAGTGTTAATTACTAACACTAGTTACAGTGTTAGTAACATACATTTTGGAGCAGAATCTCACCCTCAAAAGCTGTCCGACTTTCAAATTAAAAGGAACACTCACTCTTTACATAACGCAGAGTTGGCCGAGTTCAGTCTGGATTCTTCATTGGTATTCTGTTGCCATTGCACGTTTTTCATAGCCAGTGCCAATTGCCACAGCTGAATGTCAGTTTTGAGACCAGCCTGGCTACAGTGCTGTACAGTGGGTGATGAGTCTAATGTAGTTAGTTCTTACTAATGAATCCAATGACACTAAACAAAATATATCTCCTCCTGTAGTGTTCCTAACCTGGGCTGACTACACACACACACACACACACACCCAGGTTCTTCCAGTAGTGAACTCAACAACCCTTCCTCTTGTTTGCTCAGTACAGTACGATATAGACTGGAGTGGGTTTGTGTGTGCGTGAGCCTTTGAGAGTATCATTATAAAGCTCAGTCTCATGGTTTGGCTTGCATAGAAACTTAGAACTGTGTGTGTTTTTAATGCCCTTGTGCATTTACTTTGTGTGTGTGTGTGTGTGTGTGTGTGTGTGTTTACTGCATGTATGTCCATAATCACATAATTTAACCAGTGATAGACCAGAGTTAAGATCACAAGGATGAAGTTATCTACAGAAGTTTGCCATTAGGAGTGTGTGTGTGTGTGTGTGTGTGTGTGTGTGTGTGTGTGTGTGTGTGTGTGTGTGTGTGTGTGTGTCACCAAACCACTTCCATTACACTGACGTCAGGGAGTACAGTATGAGGTAGAGCTCTCTCTCTCTCTCTCTCTCTCTCTCTCTCTCTCTCTCATGCACATAAACACAAGCTTCCCCAGGGAAGCATTTAGCTGGCTAAAGGATATGAGGTAATACCTTAGGCAGACAACTGCCAGAACTGTCTCCACCAACCAACCATGTCTCTAACACGCACACACACACACACACACACACACACATATGTTTTGGCCAGGCCTAGACCATTTTATGGCCTTGGTGAGACTGTAGACAGTGGAGGAGGTCAATGAGAAAGAATGAGCGAGTGTGGCTTTCTTTAATCCAGGAAAATGTTCATAGATTCAAACTACAGCTGGGTGCACTAAATATGTAGCCACCACCAGCAGGCGCTAGCGTAGCTTAGCACTAGTTACCCAGACCTGCTGAAAAAGGAAGAAAAAAAACATTATTTTCAATAAATCCTGCAGCATTAGATTAGAGAGGTTGTGCATGTTGCCCAAAAAAAGGACACATCTCCTCTCCGCAGGTATTTTCCATGAGGCAAAGATTTTGAGAAGATCCTCAGCCAGGCTTTTTTATATTAATGTCTAGGAATGCCAGACTGGGTAAGTGGCGACAGACCAGAAACTGGTGGTTGCTGTTAGACTCTTCTCCTTTTCTGCTCTGTTTATTCATTTTTTTGTTTTGCCAAGGATGAATGGAATGTTTTTTGTGACTGTTTTTATTTTCTGCCAAATATTGCCCCTATATGACTATGTGTGATAAAGAGGAGTATGTGGTGGATGTAAAAATGTTAGGCTATGTGCAAGAGGAC
This sequence comes from Percina caprodes, assembly GCA_013375575.1. NCBI lineage: Eukaryota > Metazoa > Chordata > Actinopteri > Perciformes > Percidae > Percina > Percina caprodes. Next base: position 214,252 of record JABXJD010000176.1, on the reverse strand, counting down.
CAGAGTGGTTGGCTGGAGTTTAAAGTGCTCATATTATGCTCATTTTCAGGTTCATAATTGTATTTAGAGGTTGTACCAGAATAGGTTTATATGGTTTAATTTTTAGAAAACATCACCTATTTGTTGTACTGCACATTGCTGCAGCTCCTCTTTTCACCCTATGTGTTGAGCTCTCTGTTTTAGCTACAGAGTGAGGCATCTCACTTCTGTTCCATCTTTGTTGGGAGTTGCACACACGCAGTAAGTACTGCTAGCTTGTCAGTTGCAGAGCATGAGGGAGTGCCATGCTAGCAGCAAGGCGAGCCTTATAATGTGTTACAAAGTGACATCACGTTGGTCTCTGAAGTAAAGGCTGGACTACAACAGAGCTGTTTGGAGCCATTTGTGTGTTTTCTGTCGGAGATGGTAAGTCCCTTTGGTGGGGACTTTGGGCTTTTTCACTTTCAAAGCATAAGACAAAAAAGATATATATAATATAACACAATAAAGGAAAGGGGAAAAGCCAAAAGCATAACATGAGCACTTTAAAGTGGGATTCGCTTGTGTAAAAAAAAAAAAATAATTACAGTACAGGGTTATTTTGTTCAATGTTGAATTCACGATTATTTAACACGGTTACTGATTGACTTTTGGAAAGATGTTTCATTGATCTCTATTCAAAAAAAGCACACTTTTTTTCTTTGGGGCAGGTATGTCGGAAAAGGTAAAGGTTACCAGCCACACTTGTTGACTTGCTGTCAAATGCATGCAAATACTTTATTTCACAACATTTCAGTCACACAGACCTTTCCTCAGGTGAATTGTTGTAACACAACAGAGAAAACCCCTTGAACTGTGAAATTTTCCTATATATTCTTCCCGTTCAAACTTTTGTTTTTCATTCAGAACACAAGACGCTTCACTTGCAAAACATAATAGTTGACATATAGAAATGGATCCATTCATAACTGGAGCCACTTTAAACTCAATCAAATCAATTTGCTTTTCCTTTTCCTTCAGGGTCGATGCATCAACTTCACAAGAGTGAAAGAAGAGTCAGCGGCAGCCAAGGCCCTACCTCGCACCCCAATCCACACCTTTTCACCCCTGCCCCCGCCCCCAGACTACCAGCCGGAGACCCCCTCCCCGTCTTCCACTGCCGCCAGCCCTCCTGCCAGATCACCCCCGCCAGGCCAGGTACCGCCAGGACCACCACCAACCCGCACCCCACCGGGGCTTCCCTGTGCACCGCCATCGCGCCCGCCTCCCAGCATCCAAGCCTAAATCACACAGACAAACCGCTCCCACCTCCCCCCAATGCACCCGCTTTGATATCACAGACTGACCCCTCTGTTGAAGGCTGTGGTCCTCGCTAAGCCAAAGATACTCCCGCTAAAGACCAAAGATCAGTTTTTTTAATCCCAGTCTTTCTTTGTTGTCTTTATCAACTACTGAGTTAGGCCATTGTCAAGAGTTAAGAAGAAAAGTAGGTTGTACGTGAAAGTCTGAGTAACCACGGTAAAATACAGAATGGATTGGCTTAATTCTCCATCGCTGTGGTGGTGAATAAGAGGTTTTCAAAGGAATTTTTGTGTTGGGTAACTAAGATAAAATGTGTGAAATGTTGGACGTTGTTAATTGTTCTCAGTGCCAAAAGGAATTCTTTTCTTCACCTTTTTGGGAACGCCATGCGGGAAAAAAAGCTCTGCCCTTTAAAACAGAAATGATAGTTACATGATTCTGTGGTCCAGTTTTTGTACCATTCAGTGACAGGGAAGTGTACAGATGTTATATGGAAGGTATGTTTTTACAATATGTGTTTTTGAATGTTACATTGGTTGATATCTTTGAGGCTTTGGATTTTGTCCTTAACCACCTTTTCATGTTTTCATTGAATTTAGAATACAGCTATACAGCTGTAACTGCGCACATACACTGCTGGACAACTACAGTATGTATTCCTTTTTGTTAGCATTTGGACATTGAAATTGATACTGTACTTTGATACCAATACGTGTGTGTTTTTATGTCTTCAGTATTATCATCACCGGTCACATTGCAACTGCAGGGCAGTTCATAGAGCATCTAATTTATTTTACTCCCCGAGAGAAACAGAGGAGAGTACTTTATTATTGACAAGGTGTCCAACCACCAAGACGGACACTGTGCGCAGAATTTAGAAACGCAACAGCTAACCAGTTAAAAGTCATACTGTATAAGGCTGACCAGCTTTTCACAACCTTTAGGCTACACTGAAAAACATTTTGAATGTGATCCCGTCCCTGTTAATGTTTAAAAAAGCAAAACAGTGTGAATATTGGTAGGCGTTACGTGCAAAGGTGCTATTGACATGTACATTAGCAGTCACTACATGCAAAATTGGGGGGAAGGTCTGGCGAGTCCACACAGCATTCCGGGATGGGAGAAAAACGTGCTCTGGTTCATTGGCATTTCTCTATACCAATCACATTGTGCAAAATAGCCTCAGGAAGGAAGTTGTTTTGGTGGAACATGTCTACGTTCAAAAGTTGTGTGCAGTTATACAACAGAAAACTCAGATTGGACAGATAGTCTAGCTAGCCGTAACCATAGTCCTCAGAAATCCACTGGAGTTTAGAATTCCAGTACAAAGAAAGCGGAAGGTAACAGACTTCCAGGCGAAAAGTGACATCCAGCGGGTTTAAAACAATCGCATTGAAAAGGGACATCTAGCTCTATCCACTCACCTGCCAGGTATTTTTGGAAAGTGACTGCCCTTTCCCAAACTATTCACAATGACGGCTTCTCAGATGGTTCTGTGCAACAAACCATCTGGCTGGTCAGGTTAGAAAACAATGTCATATACTATGAGATTTTGACTTCAAGGTGTAGAACAGAGGTTGAAAAATGCTGGTATTCCTTCTGGATTTTTATTTTATATTTTGATGTACGTCAATCAGTTATGTCGTGTACCATTGTGCTACTACATGCATTCATAATCGCTCTGAGCTGAAAGAATACGTTGCTTCGTTAATGTGTTCAACCACGCATATGAACTTTTTGAAAATGTATATTATTCTGATTTATAAATCCCAATACAGCTAAGTTTAGTTAGAACTGTTCTGAATTACAAGTTGCTACAAAAGAATTACAATCAGACATTTGATTTAAAAAGCTTGGATAGAAACGCAAAGTATTACTTTGGACTCGGCAGTGTGCATTGTCTTGTTTTATCTCTGCTCTGATCAGAACATACAGATATGACTGGTAGATGTTCCACTTATTACTGCAAAATATTGTTGAACTAAGGTTTCAAAGCCTTACTGTTTGAGACTTAAGAGGCTTTGTTTTTTACAATGTTCTAATTCCGTTCACCTCTGTAACACCCAAGAAAGAAATTCAGTATAAACGCAGCATTGATGCAGGATCAGTGTTTTTACAGAGCTGCATGTCAGTCCTAATCAAGATGAGATTAATTATGTTAATCAGTGTTTTTACACATGGAAACAGCAGTACTGAAGCAAATATGAAACAACGTTATTGATTTTTTTCTTGTTGGTGGACATGAATTGTTTTTAACAGTATCAATAAAGGTTGACTTCCAAGCTTCTACTGAACAGTGTCTGTGTGTGATTTCTGCTTGGCCTCGTGTGTAATACAGGATTCAGTGTCTTGCCTGTCTAATTTCCCTTTTAGCAGGTTTGGACAGTCTGTAAGTGTACCATTCACAGTTAGCCCTGTATGCTACCCACACACACATTCTGGCTACTGTCATGAGCTGGAGCTCCAGGTCCTGTTAAGCTTAACCTATTCATTCAAGGAAATTAATGAATGAATGCCCAAAATAGGCCTTTTTTCACAGCAGATTTTTAACTTAGGGTAAAGGACAGGAAAAGCACAGGTGTCATTAATTACATAAACGATAGACTCTGTTGAAAAAGGGTTCCAGTAATCCTGACAAATGAGCCAGCATAGGTGCCCTTGAATTGGCACCACCATATTACATTAACATTATATTCCTGATGTCAGGGGAAGACATGATGGCACCAACAGGCCTTTTTAAAAGGTCCCATGGCATTAAATTTCACTTTTTTTTTTAACATTAATATGAGTTCCCCCTGCTTGCCTATTGTCCCCCGGTGGCTAGAAATGGCGACAGGTGTAAACCGAGCCCTGGGTATCCTGCTCTGCCTTTGAGAAAATGAAAGCTCAGATGGGCTGATCTGGAATCTTGCTCCTTATGAGGTCATAAGGGGCAAGGTTACCTCCCACTTCTCTGCTTTGCCCGACCATGAGAGACTGACTTTCAAACGAGCAAAGTGGCAGGTGGTCAAGGCCACCCGCCCAGCCTCCATCTTCCTTCCCCCTCCTCAAAAGCTATGGAAATGGCACATACTAAGGAAAGCTCATTGTGGGACTGGCTCTAGTGGCTGTAATTCTGCACCAAGGCTGAATTTTGGGAAAGAGACTTATATGATATAGCATCCAAAGAGCACCATGTCATGGGTAAGTTTATTGCCCAATAAAAAACAGAATTCTTTAGCGTGTATAGTTAGCCAGAGACACAAAATTCTGCACTCGTCATGAGTTCCATTCAGCTAGCCTGATATGGAAGAGAGAACCAGAAACATGGTTCTGCATAGAGGTTTTCCCTTGTCCTTTAATCCTGCTGTTGCTTCTTTCCTGATGGATGGAAGGGTGCTTTCCAGGGAATTTCCCCAAATACTTCTTTATTTCGCTGTGCTGGGTTCACCACTGGCTATCGTCCAGTCACAAGCGTAACATTACCCCTTCAACCTCTACTTCCCAAATCGTCAGGAGGAGTTAGGAAATAATGGAGGCTCAAGATGTCACATTAAAAAGTAATGTGTATACAAACATTCTGCGCTGAGGGAATATTCATAATCTGTTTCTCTGGTTGGTAATGAATTTAATACAGCCCGAACAGCCTCTATGAGCAGTTCCAGCTGGATAATTACTGTGGAGTCTGCGTTTTTCGCCTCTGCATGCAGAGGAGAGAAGGATGTGGGATGTTGAAAGGGGGGGGCTGGATCAGAAACATGGAGAAAATGAGGCAGACGGGCAGTCAGTCCTCCGAACAGAGCTGAACAAAGCAAAAAGCAAGAATAACAGCAGCTGGGGCTCTCCCTCACAGTCCCATCTCAAGTCAACTGTCCAGCTCTCAAAGCTGTCTCTTACTGTCCCTGTGTCCTTTTTGTATTACCCTTTTCTCTGCTAGTTAGTGCCACTGTCTTGGATGGCTAGCTTTTGCTGCTCTGTTCCCAAACTATCCCACAATGCATCCCACAACCTACATCATCGGCCGGTCAAAATCCAAGATGGCGGTATTTGCAAAACGCTTAATGTAGAGGCTGTTAATACACGATGTGAGTCAACTGTGAGCCCGGTACAACAGTCCTTTTGGCCAGAAAAAGTCGGCGTCATTCGACCACAACAGTTAAGGTTAGGCACCGAAATGACAAGGTAAGAAAAAAAGATCATGCTTTGGATTAAAACACTTCTGAGGTACAAACACGCATTTCCTGGGTAAAGTATTTAGATTTTGCACTTCGTCCAAGTGGTGTTGCTGTAGCTAGCTGTCAAAGATGGCGGCCGTTTGAGTCTCGTCCTTGATTGGTTATTTTGACTCAACGGCCGGCTAGCTAGCAAGCCTTTCAAATGCACTACATGATGTTTTATGATGAATTTAGCATTTTTAAGTGTATTACATACACTTATTATACTCCTTGGGTGTTATTTCAACACTTTTGTCCTAGTTAAAACCAACCTCTGGGATTTCTCTGGCTTTATGCCAAGTGAAATGACTGGCACTGCTACACCTGCTGGGCAGTTTGTTAGCTAACACCTCGTCTATGTTAGTGATGTTAGCTAGTCCTTCTCCCGCTGTAACTCTTGGTTTATTGTAGTAAAGACTGAATTTCAATCACAGAAGTGGTGGGTACATGCTGGAGATGCATTATGTTGCTATTATATGTAAACACGATACAGTTAGATGAGGAGACCTCTCACCTTTTCATTCTACTAAGAGGCAACTTACTAGCTTAACTTTGGAAACTGAAAGTATGTGTTTCCAGAGTCTGGCCTTTTCAAACTAAAAGCCAACTTAGCAGGCAGGCTGTGAATTTTTGAAAGTTGTCTGTAGCCTAATTCATTTTAACAAAAGCCTGGGTACACATGATTATAAGTGGTTATTAAATGGAACTGCAGCCACATCACAGCAATCACTTTAAGCCAGCTCTCTGTTTCTAGACTGGTTTACAGACTTTCAGACAATATTTGTGGGGAGTAAATTCCTCCGTCAACCACCATCATGAAGCAGACGAAGCAGAAGATAAATTTGCACATGAAGCATATCATTGCATATATAAAGACTACAACAATATACAGACTTATACATGCTGTTCGAATGAGAGGCGGAGGAGTTATTGCTGTATGATTATGATTGTTAAATGTTTAAGAGGCAACTGCATCATTTATAGTAGAATATGACATGTTTACTAGTGCTTGGGTTTCTCTCTCTGTAATATACCTGTCTTTCTGGCATCCCTTATTCTTTATATTTCTTTTGTGTACATCCCCTTTCTTTCTTTCTTTCTTTCTTTCTTTCTTTCTTTCTTTCTTTCTTTCTTTCTTTCTTTCTTTCTTTATCCTCTCTCTTTTTTTCTCTCTTTCTCTAAGCTAAATAAAACCGAGGCCCATAGGAATGTGCTGATGGCTGAGTGTTTCATCTTGGTCTCACATTACCACCCAGACTGAAACACACACACACACACACACACACACACACACACACACACACACACACACACACACACACACACACAGATGCTGGTATTTGTCATTGTGCCTGTATTTTGATGCCCCTGGTATCCAGGGTAACCAGTGTGAGTGCAAACAGCAGGATGGAAAGATGGAAAGCTGTCCTGTAAGCACACTGGTAGGTTTTTCTCCCAGTAAAAGCAGAGTTTATATGACCATATTCACTCTTTCTGAACCTTTATACACTGCTACATGGGGAAAACTTAACGTAACTCTGCACACTCAACTGGCTCTCTCTCTTTAATCTTTAATCTTTAATCTTTAATCCAATAAAGGCCAGTGACAGGTTAACCTGACAGTGTTTAAGAGATGCCTCTTGCATCCTATGAGGCAGTGTCAAATGTTCCATTACTGTATGATGCTACGCTTTTGGTGAAAAGGTATTATGCTGATTATATTTATCTTCATTTGGAGGGCACTTCTTCAAAACTCTCTCCCAATTCTTGTAATGAGGATTTAATATAAACCCCTTTTTGTATATTATGCCTCGCTTTCCCATTAAATGTTTAAGTATTTACAGCATTTAGTCTTAGACATCTTATAAAATTCTTTTATATTAGAATCTCCTTTCTCCCTTGTGTCTTGGATGTGTTTTTATTCTCCTGAAGTATTTGCCAATTTGATGCGTTACCATGACCACAATGTGCATTCTTCTCCCTTCTCCTCACTCACTTTAATTTGAAACACGTTCTTAAATATAATTATAATGTTCGGTTGTTGCCTTTAGTGTAACGGAACACGGGTCAAAGCATACCATTGGGTGGAGCGCGTACCATTGAGTCCTTGCCACAGCTGTCGGGGTTTGGGTCCATCCTGCTGCCCTTTGCTGCATGTTTTCCCTTCTCTTTCCCCTTTCCTCTCTGTCACGACATAAATAAATGCATAACATGCCTGAAAACATCTTTTGAAAACATTCCCTGTTAGTCAATTTGAATGATGCCCACGTCATTCCAGCATGTATATATAATATTTCCTTTTACATATCCACAATGGGTATTGTAAAAGTGTCACCGAAAGTGAGAATTATGACCCAACTCTGTAGTTCTCCTCAGCTGTATGGCGCATATTAGCATCTGTAAAACTCATTGTTTCATCACCCACAACTTCACTGTTTTTGTCACAACCTCAGCCATCCAAATCATTTATCCTCGTAGCTGCTTTGTGTTTACCTGACATACCAACTCTTCCTGTCATCACAGATCCAGCCACCCCCTCCTGCCCTGAACTAAGCCCTTTCCTGCAATTCGTCTCACCTGGTTATCTCCACCCACCTGCTCACCTGCTCCACATTTCCCTGATTGGTCTTGCAGTATATATAGATTACTGATCGTTCCAGTCTACGTTTGCTAGGTTGTCTATTGTGCACAGCTAATATTTTTTTAATAAACTTAAATAGCATCCATTTTAGAAGACCTTTGGCATTTTGCAACATGGTTTCATTTTAAAAGGATTGAGAAGTGCTCTGTAAACTGCAGCAAGCTTTTTGTTGTTTTTAAATGTTAAGCTGCATTTATAAGCTGGCTGCAGTTCAGCTGTCAGGCTACATGGACAGAATGTTTCAGGGAGAAATAAAAAATAAAATAATACATACACAATTCCAAAGTTATTGAATATGCAAGTCATTGATCGTAGTTTATTCATTTTTGGGTCACAGTTGAGTGTTAAAAACAGGCCTTTTCACAGATACAGTGAATTTATACCACCTCTAAACCCAAACATTTGCTGCTCTTGAGTTTTCCAACAATCATGAGATTGTGGACTTTGGAAACCCCCGAGGAAAACAAATCTACCACTGAAGACTATTACTGACTCGTGTATGTGTGTGTGTGTGTGTGTGTGTGTGTGTGTGTGTGTGTGTGTGTCAGTTACCATCACTTGTTCATTTGTTTGATTTTGATGTTATTACAGTTTTGTTTTTGTTAAAGTTTTTCAAATATGTTTCGATTGTTTTACAGTGACTCTCTGTAAAGAGTCTAATCATTGTAGTGACAAATTTTATCTTTGGATGTGTCAGTGTATATTTCAATCTACTAAATTACTTCCAGTAATATCTCACTTTTTTTGCATGGAAAGCTGCTTCACCTGCAATCCCACAGATAATCCTCCAAACAGCACAATTTACAAGTAGAGACAGTCAAAAACAAAAAAAAAAGAGACATTTCTACCAGCAACAACACACAATTACAGACATGTTGTCCGACGTGCCTGCATGGGTCCAATTAGACTTAATGTCATGTAATTTCCTCATCTTATGAGGAGGCACAAACAGTGTCATTGCCAGGCAGAGATGTAGACAACTGTTTGGTGGTTGGGTTGGTTTGTTTTGAATGTGTATATGTGCATGTGCTTGTTGGCATGTTGTGCGTGTCTGCATGTGTGGTTTTTGTGTTATTTACTAGGAAATTAGGGATCATCAAGGGTCTTTGGGCAAATGCAATTACGCAAAACAATATTTCCAGCACACTTTTGGCATTAGAACTTTATTTGTCAGAGCATTTTAGATGTTGCTTATCAGACCTTCCTGAAATGGGACAGTAATGACCGTTTGCCTAGTCTCGCTTTGCCAGACCTTCTTCCACAGCGCTGCAGAGGGGAGAAATACGTGCCCTGGTTTATTGGCATTTCTTTAAACCAATCACAATCGTCTTGGGCGGTGCTAAGCGCTGTACGGAGCAACGGGGCCTCTGCTAAATGGCCTCGGGAATGAACTTGTTTTGGTGGAACATGTGCACGTTCAAAGGTTGTTTTAGTCGTGCAACAGAAAACTCCGATTGGACTGACAGTCTAGCTAGCTGTCTGGATTTACCCTGCAGAGATCTGAGGAGCAGTTAACCATAGTCCTCAGAAATCCACCGGAGTTTACAATGCCAACACAAAGGAAGCCCAAGGCAACGGATATCCGACCGAAATGAGTGAACTTTGGCGGAATTCCTGTCAGCAACAGAGCAATTCCATAAGTGGAACATTGAAGATATAGACTACTGTTTTGCAAAAAAAAATAAAATAAAAAACTCCCTCAAACAGTGATCAGTGTGGCAAGCATTGGATGTTTCTACATGTTGACCCAGTGTGCATGCAGCTGTTTTATTGTTATCTGCCCAAACGTAAACTTCAAAATGTTAGCTTCCTGCCTCAGTACTAACCTAGCATAGCATTACTTCCAAATCTAAGCAGCATATAATTAGAAAACTATGTTATCGAGTTACATTACAAAAAAGCACTGTTCAGGACCGGATATGGGTGCGAAGATGCTACTTTATCAGAGTTTATGCCGAGGTTCACGCACCCGCAACCCCATCCATTATGTTGTATATGTAGCAGTCAAATGCAGCGTTTCACATGCCGCCCTCATTTTGAAAGAGAAGAAATAAGAAGAAAACATTAAAAACTAGAAAATGCACTTCCTGCAGAAAATGCGTGGGAATGCTGAATAGCTGAATTGCTAAAGCTAACCTGGTTGAATAGCTTAAATCAGTAAGAAGAAGCTTAAGTAGAAAGAATAGTTGAAAAAGTAGGAATGGTTTAAATTAAGTTGAATAACACCCGCACAACTGTACAAAAGCATTCCTACAATTAAAAAATACACAGAGAGGAAAGACGGGGAGGGGGGAGACCTGACAAAAACACAACAGCAGGAACGGCGCTCCCAGCTTACAAAATCAATAGTTGTTGGCTTTTGTTACCTGTGTAAAATTAAGAAACCAATATTTACGAACGTACTAGGAAATTGTGTTAACCTGCCATTATGATCATTTTTAAACTGTGAGAACAGAAAGCTCGACCAACATAGCAACTGTCACTAAAGACAGCGGGGCTTAGCAAAAGTCAATTCTTAGAAAATCCAAACAAAGGGACATGTGACCACCGTAATTAGAAAAAGGAATACATAAAATAATACAACCCACACACTGTTGCTGTCATGTCAATCTGTGGGCACCAATGGCGCAGTAGTGTTGCATTGCCAGACCTTCCTCCACAGCGTTGCGGAAGTGGAGGTCCTTTGTTCCCAGGGCCATCCAACTCTTCAATACCACACAAAGCGGGAGGGGAGGCCTGTCTCTCTCAGCCCCTACCATTATGTCACTCTCTCCTGTTGTACACCTGACTGTCTTATAGGCTATATTAGCCCACCTACACAATCTGGACTGTGGTCATAACATAATCTTAACTTATTCCCTGCTATATATTGTATTATCTATCTACAACATTCCGGAAAGGGGAGAAAAGAGTGCTCTAGTTTGTTGGCCATCACAGCGCCTCCGCAAAATAACCTGTCTGGATTTACCCTGCAGATACGAGGTTAACCATAATAATCATAAATCAACCAGAGTTTAGAATGCCAACACAAAGAAAGCAGAAGGTAAAGGACATCCGACCGAAAATGAGGGACATCCGGCTGATCTTCCAGTGTCACCAGAGCAATCCCCTAAATTAATTGTCGTCGATATCAACTACTGGAGCAGCAACTGGTCAAAAATGGTACTAAAAAAACAAGTGAAGCAGCCACGGTGCCAGCTCTGCTTTGCTCAGCACTGAAAGGAATTACAGTTCTGTGATGCAAACGTGGCACCGGCAGCTGCCCTCAACAAACACATCCCCCTCCTCTCTACTTCCTCCCTCTTCCTGCCAAAGCCAACGCAGCCAACGCGACCACTCAGGCCCCAGGGGCAACTTGTGTGGCACAGAACCCCCTCCCCACCTCCACCTCCACTTCTTCATCTCCTCCTCCCCTCACAGTAAAGCAAAGTCTCACATATTCAGCTCCCTACCTATCACCTTACCGTACTTATCTCCAACTCATGCCATGATATTTGACATCTTCATAGTACCATAACACATCTATAAAGAACTTTTTGAACTCTCTAAATGTGTTCTCTACAGCACCAAACTGAGAAAACAACATTGTTCTCTTGTACTCTTGTGTATTGCCGAATGATTAGTAATTAGACTATTTTGTGAAGAAACATTGACGGTCATCCAGGTTTAGTTTAGTTGGACCCAGACTGTCTCCAGTAAGCATTCTTGTACCTTAGAACTTTTATTACCGTGCAACCCCCTGACCAGGAAGTGGGAAGAAAAAGAAAGATAAACAGAGATCACAGCTTGTTCCAAAACTCCCACAAATATGCATGCACACACATAAGGAGCTGGTTTACAGGGATTAAGAAGACGGTTAATGGGCGGTTTAAGAAACTAGTAGTACATGGAGACAAAGCTGAGGTACATTCAAGCCCAGAAAAATAATGTTAAGTTTTGTCTTTAAGGTGTTTCTCTGTTGCACAAACCTAGGCCACATAAATGTAGAATGTATATCACATTCAAATTTGCTACTATTCTACTATATGTGTTGTGTATGTATGTGTAAACTGTATAACGCAACCCACAAGAGCATTTTCTGTATCTAAACTACAGAACGTAATGGTCAGTTTAAACACGTTAACGTTGTGAAAGAGTCGCAGTTTAGCAGTTAAGTTTAACAGCAACGACTACTTGGTTAGGTTTAGGCACTAAAACTACTTATTTAAGTTTAGAAAATGATCGTGGTTTTGATTAAAATCATCTATGTTACTTAACATCCGGTTACACATGTGGCGCAAAATGTGATGTAGTTCTGTTTTGTTCTGTAAAGTAAAAAAAAAAAAAACACACACACAAATCCCAGTATTCAGTTGTTGTTGTTTTTGTTTTTTTTTGACCATATTTTTAAAAATATATATATTTAGGAACCACAAACAGTGACAAACAACCCACTGAGACTGTGAATGCCAAAAACATAAAGAGGATAGACGGGAGGGAGGGAGACAAAACGACACAATGCAGAAACAGACACATACAGTTCATTAGCAAATGTCAAAATGATGGCAAACATACCGGTAAGCCAAAGGTGGATGTTGCTGAGGCCTTTTAAACCCCACAGTTTTTCTCTGCCCGTCCTGAATTACAATAATAAATCAGTTTGTTGGTTGATTTTGTTTTAGTTTTTCAACACATTTTACTAAGGGAGGGTGAAATCTAAAAATCTAGGTTGAGAAAAATGTGCACGGCCCTCCATTAAATAAATAAATACACACCATGCCTTTTCTACCCCCACTAATAATTTTTGTACAGTCTCTGCAAAGATTTTAGACTTCTACAGTTTTACTACACACAACACTCAAAAAACACCGACAGTATCCAGCTTTGAAGAGTTTTGGAATGTTCTGTAGACACCTCAAAGGATAAAGACACGGGAGACATGAGCCCTGAGATAGTGGGCTTATAAACCACCAGAGCAACCAGGACACCCACTGCCGGCAGTGTTTTGCTTCACTGGTATTTGTTCTCATGCCACAAATATGTTCATGAGCAAACTTTCTTTTCCAAATTAGTCAAGGTATATTGCAGGCCTGGTTTGCAGTATTAATCCTCATATCCCATTATCATGCTTATTTATTTATCATAGAAAGTAAATGGAGGGGAACTCTTTGCCTCTGGAAGTTTCATCTGGCATTTTATTGCTGTAATCCAGCATGGTTTATGTGATCGTTTCTACTGTATTTAAACAACTGTATTTTGGTTGCAATCATCTCTTGTGAATACACATTCTGACATTTGTGTCCCAGTAAAGTTATATGCTTAAACAACTTTTTTTCCTTCGTGACCAAAGTAATGCTTAGTGGGAAACATGTAGTGTCTCTACTGGTTTCAATGGTACCAATTTTGGTATGGTCACCAGAAGAGGAGAGAGTTACAGATATACAGAGACGGAGAGACAACTGGAACTTTGAATTGATATTTATAGTAAAAATAACATAAACTGAAGATAAGTGGAGGTGATTTTTTGTTGTTGTAATTTGCCCTGTTTGAGCCTGCACATTCTAAAGGTCATGTTAAATTATACTCAAAACTATATTTGGGTGGCAGTAGCTCAGTCTGTAGGGAGTTGGTTTGGGAACAAGAGAGGCGCTGGTTCAAGACTTTGTTCAGGCCAAAGTACGTGTGTAAGTGTGTCACTTCCTGGGCTCTGCCAGGTGCTCTTGAGCAAGGCACCAAAACCCCCCTCAAGCGCGTAGTGCTGCCTGTGTGTAGTGTGTAATAACAACACAGTGTAAATTGTAATTTCTCCATAGGGGATCAATAAAGAGTATCTATTATAAATATACACTCATACATTGTTTCTCATACTGTCTGTCTGAATACGTGGATTCTCCCTCTGTCTGAAGCACTCCGTTTTAGCACCTGTAACTTTAGGGGCTCCGAGCCGGCCACGGAGAGCACCACTCGGCGCCGCGTGTGTGTATGTGTGTGCGTGTGTGTGTTGTACTAGCAGTAGTAGCCTAATAGTAAAGAGAGAGAATTGGAGAAGGAAGTTTGTGAGGTGGACCTGGTCACCACAGACCCAAATCTTCTCAGCTATGCTGCAGTCTCTTCATGTGGCACGTTATGTTTGGCACATTGTCTGGGTCACTTCTTATTTCATAACAAGGTAATACAATGTGTAATTGCTAAATACCCTCTGTTGATACTACAATGCATAGTATAGGCTCTTAACCTTGCAGTTTTGCACATATCATGTAAGACTCAACTTCTCCATTTATTTGCACAAAACTCTCCAGAATATGCAAAATTGAATGGTTCTTTTTTCTAAATATTTTCCCAAGGGGGGCATACCACCAGACCACCCCAGATTCCCTGAGAGAAAATCTAGTGACATAAATGCAATTTTTCCACTATCCTGCAATGTCATGCGGTTTGGATAGCATTATGTAGGCCAGCAGTAATTATGCTATATTAAGACTGTGTGTGTGTGTGTGTGTGCGTGTGCGTGCGTGCATGCGTGTGTGCGTGGAGTGTATCCGCCTCTCTTCTGTCACAACCAACAGATTTATGTAGTGTATCGAGAGTAAAATAACTGCCGTTATCACAGTCTGGTTCACTGACAGAGAGGCCATAATGACTTGAGTAACACTCTTCCATGTTGTGACACCACAATAATAAATCTTATGATATGGCAGAATCACAAAATGCCTCATTATGATGAAAATAAAAGAGTACAGCACAAAATGTGGAGGGAAAAAGTAAAAAGATAAACTAATGTTTTTTGCTGACTTACTGTTAGGCTGTTTATGTTCTATCTGACTGGAATTACTATTTCCACTGGTCATTGCGGTTTAATGATGTTAACACCTATTTCTTTCACCATTCAGGGGAAAAAACAGTGGGCTTACAAATGAGTGAAACTATCTAGTTTTATGTGTCAATTTTATTTCATGGTAACGTGGTTGAAAGCAGATACCAGTGTGAAAATAAACAATACGGCAAATTGAATTCTGGTCCAAAGCTTTAACATTAATGGTATGAGATGCCATACAGCTTTGTATGCACAAATGAAACCCGGACGACAAAACCGAAAGCAATAATTTTGGTTTGGTAAATTCTTACAATAAAAAGATTGCTGTCTGGCAGCCGAGTCAAGTCTAAGTCTCTGCTGCAGCTGTGTTGGACATAGCTGTGTAACTGAGTTCACCAACTTTCTGTCCTCGTGCTACTTGCAACGCTAATGTTAGCCACCATAATCTATGGTTCACACTGATGAAATGTACGTCCTTCCAGTCATCCGTTCCCCTGACCTCCAGGTGACGCTGCCCCACGTTTTGACCTCCACTGTGGGGAAATCTGCCTTTGCTGGAGTTCATATCAGCGTCTAATACCCTATAGAACACCGGGAGATTCTCCTAAGCTACCGTCTGGTACAGTCAAAGCTCAGAGACGGTCTGCTGATTAGAATGAGAGCTGCTGAAGAGCCTCCTGATTGCCCCGCTGGGCAGGGATTCGAAATGAGGAGATGTTTACTTTAGCTCTGGGGGATTTAATCAGTGCGTCTCACCTGCACGGGGAGCCAGTGTGTGTTTATGTGTGTTTCTGTGTTTGTCTGGCACGCTTGGCCAGCTTTGTGTGGGGTTCATGGCCAACGTAGGGCTCAGACATGGAGCTGGTGTTTTGGTTCTGGCAGACTGCTGATCCTGAGAACAGTGCAGTTAATTGGGGTTTTGAAACTGGACGTCAACAAAATCTTACCAAACGATATATATTGAGGTTAAATGTCAAGCCTTTGGAAATGTAGATATGACTTTTTTTTTATTTATTTATGCACATATGGAGAAGTATGTGTCTCAAAATGATTAGTAGTCTAGTTATGCAGTCATCAGCCTAACATTACCGGGATAACGTTTTGTAAGTTGAGGTATACTATGTGTTACAAACATGCTTAACCAACCGAGCTCATTAAACCCCAAAAGACCACCGCTACTAAAGGTTAGCCTAGCCTACTAACAACAAAAATCCCTCTGCTTCCTTTTCTCTACATGTACCATCGGCGTCCCTGCCGGGGGCTCCGCTCCTTCTTGGTTGTAGCAGTTCCGATGTTTATTTGGAGTAATGGGAAACAAGAAAGTCTTTTGGCCCTTTGTTTTGAGTAGTGTTCCTCATCTAGGCCTGTTCTTTATTTTGTCAATAAACAACTTTTCCTGCTACAGATTTCCCACCATGGTCAGAAAGCACAGGGGAGACACTTTGTTTCTCTCAATATGACTCTAGAGTTGCTATTCGCTCAGAAGCTAATCACAGTTACTCTCTCACTTGCTCTACCACACACGCTCCACCCCACACACGCCGCCCCTGCTATTCTCTTAAAGTGTAAACTTCAGGTCACTTATGTAAGTTGTCACGAAAGCTGTGCATGGAGCCTCCGCAGAACCATAAATCAGGCATTACACTGTTACAAATTCTGACACTGACTGAAAATGACTGTTTCAAGCTTGTTGTCAAACTGAACTTTCAATTCAATTTCAATTCAATTTTATTTATAGTATCAATTCATAACAAGAGTTATCTCAAGACACTTTACAGATAGAGTAGGTCTAGACCACAATAGACCACAGAATTAACAAGGACCCAACAGTTCTAGTAGTTCCC